>JACEFZ010027541.1:0-152951 GCA_014155875.1 Cepaea nemoralis | reverse complement strand
AAATATGTTTTTTTCCCGCGTTTCCATCCTGTTTCAGGATATTGCGGTCAACACCAGCATCTTTCAGCTGTATGTTAATTCCTAGGCTAGATTACGCTCATCAGCACGCCACGAATTTCTGAGCGACCGGCTCCATACTCTCGCAAGTCACTGGCGCGACTCGAACCCCTTCAGATTCTCGTGCGCTCACGTCAACCAAGAGAGTATTCGGGGTTATTGAGAGAGCTGCTAACCTCTCAGCCAGGGAGACCGGCGCACATAAATATACCAGGCAATAAATTCTGCAACCTGTTGTTTGTGGCTAATATTTTAAACTTAGCCTTCCCGAAAGTTAAATTTGAAGGTTATTATCAGTATTTTCTAAAATATCCACATTGCAAGGAGGTATTTTTTATTATCTCTGATATTTTTTTTTTCCTTGATAAGGGATAAAAGCGTTCACATTGTAAGGGAAATAATTTAACTACAAGCATTATTAGAGAGAAATACGTTTTCGCCAAGTAACCATATTTTGTAATAACTTAAAATCCTCTATGATTGTACAATAAAGAAGGAGGTAAACAGGCAAAGTTAGTAGTGTGAAAACTCGTGTACAACTCTTTTGAAACATTTCATTTGTTAGAATGTAAGATAAAGTTTTGAAAACATCAAGGAATTTATTACACTGTATGCTTTATATGACATGTCTGTAAACATTGTACATATCACTGAGCTTGAACCAGCTTGTATTTTTGACTGGCAACAAACAACAAAGCCGGGTTTCTCTAAGTTCAAGGTTTGTTGATTGTTTTCGAAGGTTGGATCATTCATGGATCATTCATATATAGACTGAAGACTGCGATTGCATGTATTAAAGGTGGAAGTATGTAAAAAAAAAAAAAAAGAACAACAACAACAAACAAACAAACAACAAAGCCGATTTCTAACATCAAATAGTCATTATAGCAGTTTCTGGGGTGATCATTGGCTCGCAGTGCCTCGAACACAGAGTTTTTCTATCTTTCCTACCTTACATTATGTAGTCCACAAGGCCTAACATTCTCGATTTCCATCTCAGGGAATCCATTACATTTTAGCCTGCTACCACCTCCAAAATTAACTCCATTGTAAAATTTCAATTAAATGCTTTTCGCCATGGCTAACTAATTGAATGCCATGGGATGATTAATCGTCTTAAGCGACTTCCCGTATCTGCCATGGGCTTATATACCCGAAATGTTGTCACTGCGAATAGCTCTCGTAATTGAAATATCAATATAGTAAGAGGGTGAGTTAATAAGTAAGACACAAATGGCTGTAGAAAAATAACTAAATATGATAACAACTTGAAACGAGTTTCTTTTTATACAAACATTGTCCCTTTATTTCTCAACATAATTTCCACCAACATTGATGCACTTGTCCCATCGTTTTATCAGTTCTCCCAAACCCGCTGTAAAGAACTGCGTGCTCTGTTGTCTAACCCACGTTTTCACTTCACATTCAACTTTGGCGTCATTCGCGAAATGTCTCCCGCCAAGGTGCGTTTCATGTTTATGCTGACAAATGTTTGTCCCGTACAGCGGTGCATTGCTGCGCAGAAAAAGTTACGTGGGATAGTCAATAAGTAAATCACATAGTTATGTGGGATGGTAGGTAAATGAGAACAGGACACGCTTTTCTATGCAGCGGGTTTGAGAGGACTGATAAAACGATGGGATAAGTGCATCAATGTTGGTGAAAATTATGTTCAGAAATAAAGGGACAATGTATGTATAAAAGTAAACTGGTTTCAAGTTGTTATCATATTTATTTATTGTTCTACAGCCATTTGTGGCTTACTTATTAACTTACCCTCGTAGTTGCCCCTAAGCAACCTCCCTTAATTGTATATGCATTTAATACAAAGTGCCGGCTACCATATTATCAATTTTTAGGTTATATCTGTGCCACACATTTACTTCCCATTTCTGCCCCATCCATTTTTTTAAGACCCACACTTACGTTTTCTTTACCATTGAATCTGTTAAATACATTTTTTTCCATTGATTATCATTACTATAACATGGCGAAATGTGTTGCTGTGTTTCTTGAATGTTTAGTCTACACAGCTGACACTGCAGTGTTAATTTTGCAATGTTTTTTTCTTCCCTCAGTGGTTGGAAACATGTTATAAATGTTACTTTTATGTAACTTCCAATATTTCTTAGTATGTGAATTATGTGTGATCGCTTTGATTTCTGAGATATAGTGAAAATCATCATCATTACGTGCCATGTCAACTGGTTTAAAAGCTCATGTATCGCAACCTATATCTGTCCCTACTGTTCTGAGTCAATTCTATTGATAATATGTCCCCTTGACACTGTCGCAGTCCATCCATCATCATTTCTCTCAATTGCTTAGATTTGGTAGTGAAGGTGCTTGTAAATTAACTTAGCGATAACAGAGAGCGTGTTGTGTTGTATAGTAAGAGTTCTTGTCCTTGGATAGCTATCGATAGCTGTATTGTATATTTGTCAAATCTTGGCTGTGGTGATTTGCAAATCCAAACTATTATAGCTTTAGGCAGAAATCCCTGCTCACGGCCAGGCCTAGTTTCTAGAAAATGACTCGCAAATATAGAATATAATCTAGTGACATGGTCCCGCATACAAGAAGGAAATAAAGAGGGAGAAATCACTTTGTAAATGAACACTGTGTATCCAACCAAACTAGCTTTTGTAATCGTTAGATTTAATAGTTATTAACAATATCTTGTGGAATACTCACAATACAGCAAGCCATTTTGCTGTCATTTATAGTTCGCAGTGTTTTACCCGTAGATAAAGGGTAAATCCCACATCCTACAACCAGTGACTCTGTATGATATGTGTGACACCTTTTAGGCAAAATATGATTCATCAATTCACTTCACGTGATACATAATTCTATGCCTCGCAAGATGCTCAGAAATATTCCAAGCAATAAATCGTGCAACCTGTTGTTTGAGACTACTGTTTCAATCCTAGCCTTTCTGAACGTCAAATCTGTTTGTTATTACCAATACTTCCTAGAATATTCACATTACAGCGAGCTATTTTTATTGTCTCAGATATTTTGCATAACTGGTTTTTTTTTTTTTTTCATTGTTAAGGGATACAAGCTTTCACAATGTAAGGGAAATAATTTAAGTACATTATTGGAAAGACATACTTTTTAATGACATAGCATAGTTGTTAATAACTTGTATACCTCCGTGATTTTGCAAAAATGAAGGAGATAAACAAGCCAAGAAATTAGTGTGATATCGTGTGCATAATTTGTTAAAGACATTTCTTTTATTTGTTGTAACATGAATTCTCTAAAACATGAAGGAATTTATTATACGAAATGCTTTATAAGACAAGTCTGAAATCATTTTATTATACTAGTTTCTGTCATCTGCGAATTGTATATTTTGGCCGGCGAGAACAAAGCCGATGGTTAACATCAAATAGTCATTATTGTAGTTTCTTGGGCTGATCATTGGTCTCGCAGTGGCTCGAGCACTTATAGTCTTTCTATTTTTCCTATCTTATATTCTGTAGTCCACAAGGCCTAACATTCTCGATTTACATCTCAGGGAATCCATTACATTTTAGCCTGCTGCCATCTCCAAAATTAGCTCCATTGATTTGTCAAATTTCAATGCAACGCTTTTCGCCATGGTTAAATGCCATGAGATGTTTAATCGTCTTAAGTGAATTAACGTATTATCTATGGGCTTATATATATATATATATATATATATATATATATATATATATATATATATATATATATATATATATATATATATATATATATATATATATCGCGAAATATTGTCAATACGACATGTTCTCTCAATTAAGCAAGCTCCTTTAATTTGATATATAATACATGTATGCTACCATTTTAATTACTTTTAGGTCATAACTGTGACACGCCCTTACTTCCCATTTTCCTTCCATTTGTGCTTGGTTCTAACTTACTTTTTTTTCGGCAAGATGCACAGAAATATACCAGGCAATAAATCCTTCAACCTGTTGTTTGTGGTTAATGTTTTAAATTTAGCCTTTTCTGAACGTTAAATTTGAAGTTTATTAATAATATTTTATTTAAAAAATCCACATTGCAAGGAGCTATGTTTAATATCTCTGATATTTTGCATGACGGTTTCTTTTTCTCCATTGATAAGGGATAAAAGAATTCACTTTGTAAGGGAAATAATTTAACTACAAACATTATTAGAGAGAAATACTTTTTCGCGAAGTAACCATATTTTGTAATAACTAACAACCTCTGTGATTGTACACTAAAGAAAGAGGTAAACAGGCAAAGTAATTAGTGTGAAAACTTGTGTACAACTCTGTTAGGACATTTCTTTTATTGGAATGTACCATTAATTTTTGAAAACATCAAGGAATGTATTACACGGTATGCTCTATACGACATGTCTGAAATCATTGTACATATCTCTTTTCAGATCTTGTCTATATTTTTGACCGGCAACAGCAAAGCCGATTTCTAACATCAAATAGTTATTATTCCAATTTCTGGGTTGATTATTTGTCTCGTAGTAGCGCGAACACAGAGTTTTTCTATCTTTCCTACCTTACATTATGTAGTCCACAAGGCCTAACATTCTCGATTTCCATCTCAGGGAATCCATTACATTTTAGCCTGCTACCATCTCCAAAAGTAACTCCATTGTCTGTAAAATTTCAATTAAATGCTTTTCGCCATGGTTATTATCAGGCATTGGTAATGCACATTGGGAGCAAGTCGCCGCTGAACGTGTTGCATGGAGAGCAAATATCAGAAATGGAATAAAGACAAAGGAGAAAATTATTGCAGATAAGTCACACACCGAGCGTGTGAGACGTAAGATGGTGCATGATGGTGGAAATGACCACATGTTCACATGCACCCACTGTGAACGGACATTTACAGTGCGAATTGGCCTTTTCAGTCACATTCGCTACCGCCTTAGGTAAAAGTTATTATGCTTTTTTGGCAAGGTGCCAATGTAATGTAACTAATTAAATGCCATGGGATGATTAATCGTCTTAAGCGACTTCCCGTATCTGCCATGGGCTTATATCCCCGAAATGTTGTCATTGCGAATAGCTCTCGTAATTGAAATATCAATATGGTACGAGGGTAAGTTAATAAGTAAGCCACAAATGGCTGTAGAAAAATAACTAAATATGATAACAACTTGAAACCAGTTTATTTTTATACATACATTGACCCTTTATTTCTCAAAATAATTTCCACCAACATTGATGCACGTATCCCATCGTTTTATCAGTCCTCCCTAACCGGATGCATAGAACTGCGTGCTCTGTTGTCTAATCCACGTTTTCACTTCACATTCAACTTTGGCGTCATTCGCGAAATGTCTCCCGCCAAGGTGTGTTTCCTGTTTATGCTGACAAATGTTTGTCTCGTAAAGCGGTGCATTTCTGGGCAGAAAAAGTTACGAGGAGGAGTCAATAAGTAAGTCACACAATTCTGTGGGATGGCAGGTAAATGTGAATAGAACACGCTTTTCTTTGCAGCGTGGTTGGGAGGACTGATAAAACGATGGGATAAGTGCATCAAGTGTTGGTGGAAATTATGTTGAGAATTAAATGGACAATGTATGTATAAAAGTAAACTGGTTTCAAGTTGTTATCATATTTAGTTATTTTTCTACAGTCATTTGTGGCTTACTTATCAACTTACCCTCGTAGTTGCCCCTAAGCAACCTCCCTTAATTTTATATGCATTTAATCAAAGTGCCGGCTACCATATTAACAATTTTTAGGTTATAGCTGTGCCACACCTCTACTTCCCATTTTCCCCCATCCATATTTTGTTAGATCCAAACCTACCGTTTTCTTTAGCATTGAATCTGTTAAATACAATATTTCTATTGATTATCATTATTATAACATGGCGAACTGTGTTGCTGTGTTTCTTGAATGTTTAGTCTACACAGCTGACTCTGTAGTGTTAGTTTTGCCATGTTTTTTCTTCCCTCAGTTGTTGGAAACATGTTGTAAATGTTACTTTTATGTAACTTCCAATGTTTCTTAGTATGTGAATTATGTGTGATCGCTTTGGTTTCTGAGATATAGTGAATATCATCATCATTACATGCCATGTCAACTGGTTTCAAAGCTCATGCATCTCAACCTATATCTGTCCCTACTGTTCTGAGTCAATTCTATTGATAATATGTCCCCTTGACACTGTCGAAGTCCACCCATCATCACTTCTCTCATTGCTTAGATTTGGTAGTGAAGGTGCTTGTAAATTAACTTAGCGATAACGGAGAGCGTGTTGTGTTGAATAGTAAGAGTTCTTGTCCTTGGATAGCTATGGATAGTTGAATTATATATTTGTTTAATCTTGGATGTGGTGATTTGCAAGTCCAAACTATTATAGCTGCCATGACATGGATACAAGAAATAGGGCAAATATGTCGAAGGAAGAAACTATATAGATGCCACTAAGACACTGTGGAAGAAAGAAGCTAACACCGGTGGCATGAGTGGGCGGAGCTAACGCGGTCACATGACTGCGCCCAGGCTGAGAACGGCAGACATTGTTGTTAGCCAGTCGGTGCCGAGACGTGGAAAGGGAATGTTCGAATGATAGCGAATGAGAACAATTGAGAAGAATAAGCAACGATAAGATCATCTGAGACGCATTCATCTCTCATCATGTTCCTCTTGTACCTTGCGGTGTCGAGGTGAAGTATAAACTTCGTGAGAGTGCCCGGTTATGGGCTTCGTATATCGACATTCCCATGGATTCTGCTATTCCCTCCGTCCAACGTTTACGTGGTCGGCCTCTCCCTCTGTTTCCATCTGGTCTGTACATCATTGCTTGTTGTGGCATGCTGTTGACTGGTAACCTACTTGCATGGCCAAACCATTTCACTTGCTGCCTTCTAATGAAATCTAGTGCTGCTTTAACCCCCCCCCCCCCCTGTAGTCCTGATTACTTCATTTCTGGTCTTAGCTCTTCTTGATACGTTGAGTATTCTTCTCAGGAACCTCATTTCTGTTGTTGTGATTTTTCTTTTCTCTTTTTCTGTCATTGTCCAGGTTTGTCATTGTAGCACAGAGTTGGTAGGAAGATTGTGTTGTAAACTGCTTTCTTAGTAGTTATTGATACATGTTTGTTCTTTAGTATTGGTGCCATTTGTCCAATGAGTTGATTTGCCTTATTGCACCTATTTTCGATCTCGTCTTCTGATTTGCCATTTGATGATATTATACTTCCTAGGTACTTGAAACTCTTTACTTGTTTCAAGGGATGTTCGTTTAGGTGAATTGTTGCTGTTTGTTCTTCTTTAGTTATAGTCATTACCTCTGTTTTGCTTGTGCTAATTTTCATGTTATTTTCCCTACACATTTCGTTTAGACTATTCATGTGGTCTTGTAATTCAGCTTCTGATTTTGCTATTAGTGCTTGGTTGTCCGCAAGCAGGAGTTCTCTAATGATTAGATTTGCAGATGGTTCTTCTTCTGTGTTCTCGTCATGTGGTGTTCTTGCTGTCTCTGCTTGGCTGGTTTCTTTACATATGTTGTCTATATATGTTATGAACAAGAGAGGGAACAGGACACAATCTTGTCGTACTCCAGATCTTATGGTGAAGGGTTCTGAGTGTCCTCCAGTTGCTCTCACTATGCATTCACTGTTGTTGTATAAACTTCTACATAGGTTTGTTAGATGTGTACTCACTCCATATTGTTTAAGGATTTCCCACAGCTTGTTTCTATCTACCCTATAAAATGCCTTTTCTTGGTCGACAAGGGCTAAGTAGAGTGTTTCATTGAATTCGATTGATTTTTCTATAAGATGTCTAAGAGCAAAAATGGCGTCTGTGCATCCTTTGTTTTTCATAAATCCAAGTTGTGTTTCGCTTAGCTGGGGTTCTAAAGTAGTTCGTAATCTTTCTTCAAGAATTTTGCAAAATATTTTCCCAGTATGACTCAACAGTGAAATGCCTCTGTATTGTGTGCAGTCTCTTTTGCTGCCTTTGTTTTTTCCAAATTGGGATAATTATGGCGTTTCCCCAGTCTCGTGGTGTCTGTTGTTCTACCCAAACATGGTTCAATAGTTCTGAGACGCATTTCAAAGTTAAATACTATTCCCTTTGTGGAAGTTGGCGATCATGAAGCAACACGCTGAAGCTGATGCCTGATGTTGGGGCCGCAAACGCCGACAGGTGGTAGCGTTACATTCGACACTGTTTGATAACACCCTCGACCAGAATGGCGGGCAGAGACACGCTGTGACAAGTACTTGTTGGTTACAGGGTATGTGCGTGAGTAGAATTGTTAAGTAAGTTAGCAAGTGAGATATACAACAGTAAGATCTTCAATATGCAGCAACCGAAGTCATTCCTGACGATTAGATTAACCATGTATTATGTTTGTAAACAGTGCATACGCAGAACACGAGAACGGCAAGAAGCCGGCGGTGTATGAGAGCCACGTGTGATTACTGTTCTGCAATAAAATTGATTGTGTTGACTAAGGAAGCAAAAGACTTCTGTGGTTTGTATGCATGGCGGATCTTTAAATTGTCAAGTGTATTGTAAGAGCCACTACAAAGATTAACCCCTGGACAAATCCCAAGATTTCTGACACTTGGCACGATTCCTAAACTTGACACACGTGCAGCCTGGCTAACAACAATGTCTGCCGTTCTCAGCCTGGAGCAGTCATGTGACTGCGTTAGCTCCGCCCACTCATGTCACCGGTGTTAGCTTGTTTCTTCCACTGTGTGTCTTAGTGGCATCTATATAGTTTCTTCCTTCCATACATTTGCCCTATTTCTTGTATCCATCTCATGGCAATAGCTTTAGGCAGAAATCCCAGCTCACGGCCAGGTCTACAGTTTCTAGACAATGACTCGCAAATATAGAATATAATCTAATGGCATTGTCCCGAATACAAGAAGGAAATGAAGAGGGTGAAAGCACTTTGCAAATGAACACTGTGTATCCAACCAAACCTAGCTTTTGTAATCGTTAGATTTAATAGTTATTAACAATATCTTGTGGAATACTCACACTGCAGCAAGCTATTTTATTAACATTTATATTTCCCACTTTTTTCCCCGTTGATATAGGATAAATCCTACATTGTTAACTCCGTTGTTTTGTAAATTATCAATTCAATGCTTATCACCATGGCTAAATGAAATATTTCCATTGATCGTCATAACTATATCATGGCAAAATGTATTGCGGTGTTTCTTGAATGTTTCGTCTACACAGGTGGCGCTGAAGTGTTAGTTTTGCTATGTTTGTTCTTCCCTAAGTTGTTGGAATCATGTTGTAAATGTGACTTTTGTGTAACTTCCAATGTTTCTGAGTAATGTGTCGATGTGAGGGTTAGAGAACGTTTCTTTTGATTCTGAGACATAGTGAAGGTCATCATCATAATGTGCCTGTCAACTGTCTTAGACTCCCGTGCCTTCTCAACCTATATCGGTGCATATTGTTCTGGACCTAGGGTCATTTATAACATCATATGGAAGATGTACAACAGAGATTAAAAGCAGAATAGGACAAGCAAACGCCGCATTTCAGAAAATGAAGATTATCTTATGCAATAAGTCATTTTCACTGAATGAATGAAAAAGAGTGCAGAAATGCTATATAGATCCATTTTGCTGTATGGCAGTGAATCTTGGAATGTAAATGAACAAATAAAGAAGAAATTAGAATCAACAGAGATGTGGTTCCTGAGACGAATGTTGCGAATTCCTTGAACTGCCAGAGTAACTAACAACGATTGCCTGAAACAGGCTAACGAAACTAGAACATTATATACAACAATGAGAAAGATACAGTCAGCTTTCTTCGGTCATGTGATGAGAAAATAGGCATTAGAGAGCATCGTGACAACTGATTGATATGATTGATTGATTGATTGATTGATTGATTGATTGATTGATTGATTGAACTTTATTTTCAAAGGGTCAAAAATTGGGCACGCGGGCCCGTCTTACATTCGGCCCTTCCAATCATTCATCTTTTGTTCATCAATTCGAGGGGAAGAGATCCAGAGGCAGACCAAGAGAAATGATGCTGGATGGATTGAGACGGTGGCATGGGGGAATAACATCAGCAGAGTTGATCCAAAACACCGAAGACTGAGATCTGTGGAGAGTCATGAACGCCTACGCCAGCTGGGAGAATACATGATGATGATGATGATGATTGTTCTGGATCCATTCTTTTGATGATATTCCTCATTCAAAACAATGTTTTCCCGTGATGAATTTGAATAACGAAGACACAAACAATAGATTGCACGATTTATTGCCTGGCATATTTCGCTGCATCTCGTCAGGTACATACTGCAGAAATCACACAACTTACTATATTCCTCATTGACACTGTCGCAGTCCATCCATCATCATTCCTCTCGATTGCTTAGATTTGGTAGTGAAGGTGCTTGTAAATTACCCAAACGCTTGTGTATGTGTATTTTGTTGTGTAGTAAGAGTTCGTGTCCTAGATATCTGTGGATAGCTGAAATACATGTTTTGCCAAATGATGGCTGTGGTGGTTTGCAAGGCCAAACTATAGCTTTAGGCAGAAATCCCTACACACGAACAGGCCTAGTCACTAGAAAATGACTCGCAAATGTAGATTGTAATCAAGAGACACGGTCCTGATTTATCATCAAGTGACATACCAGCTGATGTATGGGTTCATGTCTCTCCACATATCTCGATCTTTGGTGTTCTGGATCAACCCTGCTGTTGATATTCCTCCATGCCACCGTTTAAATCCATCGAGCACCTTTTGTCCTGGTCGGACTCTGCCTCTTTTTCCCTCGATCTTTACAATCTTACATTATAAAATAGACACAAAGTTATGCAGCTTTACAGAACAGAATTACGAAACAAAAGCTGCATTACTTTGTGTTATTATATATCGTTTACATTTCCACAGATTTACTGCAGTGCCACCAAATTTTATTAACATTCTTACATACAATGATAGTAACTTACCTGGTTAATAAATCTACTCCAAATTCTTCCAGTACTTCTAATTCTTCTATTGTGATTCCATCTGGCCCAGTTTTTTCCTTTCTTCATATATTTGACAGCGTCAGCTACTTCTTCTTTTAGAATAAGTGGACCTTCTTCTGTTAATTCTTCACTTTTTCCATCGTATAATTCTCTAGTTTAGTTTAGTTTAGTTTAGTTTAGTCAACGGATCAACATTATAGCACACGGGTGTAACCCATAAGTGCTCCGTTCTACTCCTAACTCAAGCCTGAATCCAGAGAATCTTATCTCAGTGCACGAACTCTGTATCACCGGCGAGGATCCTGAAATGTTTTGGGTAGATGTTTAACTTGAAATTTTGCCCGGGCAGCGCTTTGTGGCTACTCTTTTCCGATTTCCAACTGCCAAGGGATTTTTTACGTGCGCGACAAAACACACGGGCGTCCGATCTCACTACCCAGAGACCAGGGAAAATTGTATTACTAGAGGTCCACGTGAAAAAATCCCGGTCCTCACCGAGGCTTAAACCCGTGACGTCTAACTCTTGAGGCGGACACCATAACTCAAGACCACTCCAATAACAATCGCCATCTTAGCTTCCGTTAAATAGGTGAGTCTAACATTCTGTGCATAACCATTGGTTTATATGATCTTGTCTTTGAAATAAATTCAATTATTTGGCATGCGATATGTATAATTCTCTTATATACTCATTCTACCACTTCATTATAGCCTCTTAATCTAATAATATCTTTCTTGTCTTTTATATTAAACACCTTGTATTTACTCTTATGTTTCGCCCAGTAAGCTCACTGATTTGACTGTGCATATGTTTATATTTAATATTTGTATTTAATCGGGAGTCTCTGTGGCGAAGTGATTAAGCCGTTTGACTCGTGCTCCGAAAGTTGTGGGTTCGATTCCGGGCCGCGTCCTTCGGTTTACGAGTTAAATGTTTCGGAGACTCCTGTGAATCGTCGCTAAAAGCTACGGAGTTCGTGCTTTGTGCGTCGCCTTCCGTGCTGCGGAAAGAGACCGAGCCATATGGGATAAAACCCGATGCAATGAAGGGATGAATCATGTCGACCTTTCGAACCCTGTCGACTTTTAAGCGACTCTCCAAGTATAATTTTTATTTTTATTTATTTTTTTTTTTTTATTGGAGACATCGTCATTTTTACTTCATAGTAAAAGTGTTGTATTTCTTCATCACTACAAACTTGTTGTTGGTGCGAATACTTGTATAATATTTATATCTTTTCGTTTGCCTTTAACTTTGACCATAATAACTATATCTGAAATAGACCAGTAACCATTAACTGACTTGGCTGTTTTTTTTGTTGTTTTTTTTAATCAGATAGTAGCCCTATTCCTTTCTATACAAGAAGGAATTGAAAAGAGTGAAAGCACTTTGCAAATGAACACTGTATATCGAACGAAACCTAGCTTTTCTAATCGTTAAATTTAATCGTTATTAACAATATCTTGTAGAATACTCACTAGCCATTTTATTGTTGTTTATATTACGCACTATTTTCCCCCGTATTTGAAGGATAAATCCTACATGCTACAACCAGTGACACTGTGTGATATGTATTTTTGGCAACATATGATTCATCCCTTCTAGTGGTTCTCAGCCAGGGAGAATCCCCCCTCCAAAGGGTGGGGGGGGGGGGGGGTGTTAAGGTTTCCAGAAGGGGGGGTATTATGATTATTATAAGATCGCGTCAATACAAGAACTGATTACTTCCCTCCATATTTTTCGGTTCTGTATTTCTCGCCATTCTGAAATTCATTTTATAACGTAAGTAGACCCGCAAATCACGTTTTATGTAGGCGTCTATAGACTTGTTCTAATATGTGTTATTAAATTTAGCTTCCATTTTTACGTATACTGTGTAGGGGCATTGGGGGGGGGGGGGGGTTATAGTGATGAAATACGAAAAGGGGGGGGGGTGACGTTCTGGAAAATATGGTGAAGGGGTGCATGGGCCAAAAAAAGGTTGAGAACCGCTGATCTATTCACTTCACGTAATATTTAATTCTACGCCTGGCAAGATGCAGAGAAATATGTCAGGCAATAAATCGTGCAACCTGTTGTTTGTGGGAACTGTTTTACACCTAGCGTTTCTGAACGTTACAACTGATGGTTATTAACAATATTTTCTAGAACATTCACATTCCAGCCAGCGATTTTTATTGTCTCCGATATTTTTTGCATAACTTCTTTTTCCTATTGATAAATGATAAAAGCGTTCACATTGTAAGGGAAATAATTTAAGCACATTATTTGAGAGAAATGCTTTTTCACGAAGTAAACATATTTTTTAATAACTTAAAAACCTCTATGATTGTACAAAAAAGAAAGAGATAAACAGGCAAAGTAAGTAGTGTGAAAACGTGTGTATAACTTTTATTGGAATGTAACATGAATTTTCTAGATCATCAATGAATTTATTATGCGGCATGCTTTATCTGACAAGTCTGAAATCACAGCAAACATTCACTGCGTTAACGTCATACTTGTGGGTCTGGTTGATCTTTTTTTTTTTTTTTGACCGGCAACAATAAAGCCGATGGTTCAAATCAAATAGTCATTATTGCAGTTTCTATGGGTGATCATAGGTCTTGCAGTGACTCGAACACATATAGTCTTTCTATCTTTCCTACTTTACATTCTGTAGTCCACATCATGGATTTACATCTCCAGGAATCCATTACACTTTAGCCTGCTGCCATCTCCAAAATTAACTCCATTGTTTTTTTTTTTAATTATTTCAAATCAACGCTGTTTGCCATGGTGAACTGATTAAATGCCATGGGATGATTAATCGTTTTAAGTGACTTCCCGTATTTGCCATGTTGTCAATACGAAAAGTTCTCTCAATTAAAATATCAATTCAGTAGTTTTCCATAAGCAACCTCCTTTAATTTGATATATAATACAACATGTCTGCTACCAAATTAACAACTTTTATGTCATAACTGTGACACACCCGACATCCATTTTTGTTTGGTCCTAACCTGCTTTTTGAATGGCGCCTTTAGATTCTGAGCCCTGTCAACTGGCTTAGGCTTGCATGCATCTCAACCCATATCGGTCAATACTGTTCTGGATCAATTCTATTGATATTTCCCCTTGACACTTTCGCAGTCCATTCATCATCATTTCTCTCGATTGCTTACATTTGGTAGTGAAGGTGTTTGTAAATTAACTTAGCGATTGTGAACAATTTGTTTTGTAGCGTAGTAAGAATTCATGCCCTTTAATAGCTGTGGAGAGCCGAAGTGCATGTTTTGTCAAATGTTGGCTGTGGTGATTGGCAAAGTCAAACTATAGCTTTAGGCATAAGTCCCTGTGACGACCAGGCCTACAGTCTCTAGAAAATGACTCGCAAGTGTAGAATATAATCTAAGGGAAAGGATAGGGGAAAGAAAAGATCTAGGGAAAGGGAACAAGGGGAAGGCAGAGAAGTAAATACCTGGTTGGCTTGGCCACGTGGCATGGTCGAGACAGGAACATTGAGTTGATCCACGACTCTGGTGATCGAGTGAGATGGTGAAACTTGACCGCCCACGCCTATCGGCATGACCCATGGTGATGATGAGAATGCTAACACTGCAGCACACGATTTCATTGTTATTTATATTATGCACTAATTTTCCCCGTAGATAAAGGAAAAATCATACATCCTACAACCAGTGACTCTGTTTGATATGTATTTTAGGCTAAATATGATTCATTTCTACACTTCACATGAAATGCGCAAGATGCAGGGAAATATGCCAGACAATAAATCGTGCAATCTCTTGTTTGTGGCTACTGTTTTAAGAGGGATGGGGGTTCTAGGGTGTCAGGCATTGGTAGTACCTTTGGTAAAGATGTCTGTCATGTCCTTTCCAGGGCCCATTCCCCACTGGTCCAAGCCTGACATCCAGCTCCTAGTAGCTGTCATCATGCGACAGCGGCCATCCCTCCCTCCTCCCTCCCCCCTGGCAACAGCTGTGACAAGCTGGCTAAACCAGGCGTGGGTAACCGATTTGGTGTTAAACAATCCGTGAACTATTGTAGGCCTACCCGTCATGTGAAGACAGGATTCGGCAGACTGCGCGGAAGAACTCGTTTATGATTCAACGGGCAAGACGGCGTTTACCTGCAAAGCGTTGTGGAACGTAATGAGCACGGCAAGGCACGTAGAGCGCCCTGATCATCCACTGTACCTGTATTCGTCTCCAGTCGTCTTGACTTGTCTTGCCGCTGGACTCAGGTGGACTCAGGCGAGAGAGTGAGGTCGACGAATTGCGCAACTCTTCCTCACTTTAATCCAATTCATCGCGCAAGTCATTCTTCATCTAACTTCATATATCACCTTCAAGCCCTCTGGCGATGCGCGAGCGGCGAAGCGGCAGGCGTGGGTACGCTGGCAGCCATAGTCGCAGACCTGCACACAGGCGGCTCAGGCCATGTGGTCGTCTTCTACTGACCGGAGCAGCAGTGGGATTCGGTAGCCCCCTGAGTGACCGAGCAGCCCTCTATAGGAAAGCACTGCTCACCTCCATTGCATGAGGAAGGAGCTAGAAAAGATGCCCTAAATATTGTCTGCTCCATCATTACCTAACCAGCTAGCCGCGGTTGGTGAGTACCCTATACTGCGGTCGGCATACAAACAAAGTAAAAACAGGTAAAGCTAAAAGAGCTAACCATATTCCCTTGACAATCGGAACTTGGAATGTGCGCACCCTACTTGATAGAGACGGAGCGTCGGGCCCAGAAAAACGAATAGCACTGATTGGGAGAGAGCTGGGCAGGTACAACATAGACATTGCAGCCTTGAGCGAGACACGACTTGCAGAAGAAGGTCAAATCTGTGAAGTAGGTGCCGGCTATACATTTTGTTGGGTAGGAAGGAAAAGCGAGGAAAGACGCCAATCCGGTGTGGGATTTGTCATTAAGTCCGCTATAGTTGGCAAACTAGCTGGATTTCCGGAGGCTATAAACGACTGGCTTATGACCATCAAGTTGCCCCTGCTGACCACAAGGAAGCATGCAACCATCGTCAGTGTCCACGCATCAACCATGACCAATGAAGATAACGTCAAGAACAAGTTCTATGAGGACCTGCACAATGTATTAACATCTGTTTCCGAAAGAGACAAACATATACTCCTTATGGGCTTCAATGCCAGAATAGGCACGGACATAACCTCTTGGAGTGGCATTATTGGAAAGCACGAAGTTGGAAATTGTAACAGCAATGGACTCCTCCTTCTTCAGACATGTGCCGAACACGATCTCCTGATCACCAACACAACTTTCCGTCATCTCATGAGAAACAGGACATCGTGGATGCGTCCTCACTCGAAACACTGGCAGCTCATTGACTATGTCATCGTCAGGAGGAGTGACAAACAAGACGTTCGGCTAACAAAATCCATGTGTGGTGCCGAATGTTGGACAGACCATCGTCTCATTGTCTCAAAAATAAACATACACATTAAACCACAACGGCGTCCTCAAGGGGTACAAGTGCGAAAGAAACTAAATGTTACCAGCGTAAACAGCAAAATAAAATGCAGCTGTCGTTTGAAAGTATGCTGGAAGACCGCCTCAAGCCAAATGCTGCAGCTAAACAGGATGCAGAGTGGAGAGCCCTAAAGGAATTATTTACAACACTGCTATAGAAATCCTGAGTCCAGCCCCCCCCCTCCCCTCCCCCCCCCCCCCCCCCCCCCCCCCCCCCGAAAGTATAAAGACTGGTTTGATGAAAATTCCGAAGACATCAACCAATAGCTGGCCGAGAAATACCTTCTCCTCACTGCATATTTGAATGACCCGAAGTCAACATCAAATTAGGATGCCTTCAATAACATTCGGAGAGTAGTGCAACAGAAACTTGGGCACATGAGGGACTCCTGTCTGAGCAACATAGCTGAAGAGATTCAAGGCTTTGCCGACAGACATGACATGTATCATCATACTTAGGTGCACACACCATTACTCTTTATTATTCGTCCGCTACGGCCAACCCATTGGCTGGCACCCACTCATGCATTGTACGTACACCCACTGGGACTCCTTAGCTTTTACTCTCAGATAAATATCATATCTCCATTGCTTCCAGTTTCCCGCCTTACCACCCCCTACTTTGTGTTATTTGATATGGTTTACATTTCCACATCTATACAGCAGCTCCATCAAATTTTATTCATATCGTCTTCTTTTCGTTCATCCGGAGTGTTTTTTCAGATGTGATTGCGGTGTGTCTGTTATGCGCCCTTGGGCCGAAACCCGTAGGCCAACACATCCGACAATAGCGTGCTTTTTTGACCAGGTAGCATTCCTGGGAGACTCTCACTTTTGTGGTGCCATCTACCTCCCTGCTTGGCCAAGGTTGAACGGTCGAAGACAACGGTCATCCCTCAAAGGAAGGCAGGGACAGTCCATAGCATTTTCCGCCATCCAAGGTTGCTTCCATAGTTGCAGGGTCGACACATAGCGCCCTGGATCTGGGCTCACCGAGGGAAATCGTAACGTCCTGCTCATGGCTGCTTTAAATCCTCACTTCAATATATTGGTCATTTCGTTTGCCCCAGGCCATTCCCGCACAAACCAGACAGGTTTGCAGACGGCATCCACTCAGCGAGTTTTCGGACATGTGCTTGTCGTTGCGCCCGTCAGAGCTGTTCCAGGCACGACAGACATTCGGAAAACTACCTAGTCAGAGCTGTTCCGAACAAGAGCGGCATTCGGAAACTAGGTAGTCAGAGCTGTTCCTAGCACGAGAGACATTCGACGAGACATTTCACTCGGACGTAATTGCGTAGTGTCAATTTTTAGTTTGCCACCCGTAGGACGACACTTCCGGCTTCCGGCGGGCATTTTTTAATGAGGTTAGCCTTCCTCTGGTTTCGAGGCACGTTAGACTGTTGTGATGTCGCCAACATCTCAGCTGGTCAAGATAGAACGATCAACGACATCGCGGTCGGCCCTCAAGAGAAGGCAGGGGCAGACCATGGGCATTCCCTCGCTATCCAAGGAGGCTTCCATAATTGCAGAGCCGGCACATATTGCTCTGAGGACTGGGCTCACCCGAGGAGTTGCCACGTCCTGCTCATGGCTGCTTTAGTTCCTCCCTTCCCTGTGTTGGGTATCTCGCTTGCCACCGATCGCTCAAGCACATACCAGAAGCGGTCAGACTGCGAGCGACATCCACTCGGTACGCTTTTGCTTTTGACTTCAGACCACGCAATAGGTTCGCTCGCCGTGCGTTCCATTTCGCGTCATTGAGACGTTCTTCCACTTTTGTCTACACTCTCTATGAGTTAGATACAGACAGTTTTCGTAACCATTTCCTTCGACTGGAGCACTTTTCTGACTTTTTGTACTCGCTCACGAGGTAGGCTACATGTGCTGCCGGCTCAGCACCTTACCTCCGTGTAGCAGTGAGCGAGAAACGGCCAGGCCCTCTCATCCGGGAATCCGTCATATCCCCCAGCTGAGAGCCTTCAAACAAGTATCAGAACTGGGCATGTAGCTTGCTCAGTATCTCACCTCTATTTATCGGTAGGTGTGTATCGGCCCGGCTCTCAGATCCGCGGGTTTGTGGCTTAGAGGCGTTCAGCCACAGCCCTCGACAGAGAGCCTTATAGTATTGTCCGTACCAAGGTCTTCTGCCTTCGTGTACCTGATTTATTAATCTTGTGAATGTTATCCTCAGTCTACCTGCAGAGCAGCAGGTTGTGTCTCTCTTAGTCTGGTCCCTATCCCATAAGCTGTCCGACATGTAGTTTTCATCCATCGGCAAGCACATGGGGTCGATGGGACACGCAAGCTCCCCCACCACGGCAAGGTGGAGACACATCGGGGGAGATTTTATTCATATTATATTGTGAGGGCTAGAGAACGTGTTTTAGTGTAATCTGTTATGAATAATGTGTGACCTCTTTGAATTCCGAGATATAGTGAAGGTCATCATCATGATGTGTTCTGTCAACTGGTTTCGACACGCATGCATCTCAACCTATATATGTCCCTACTGTTCTGGATCAATTCTATCGATGATATTCCTCCTTGACAATGTCGCAATCCATCCATCATGATTTTTCTCGATTGCTTAGATTTGGTAGTGAAGGTGCTTGTAAATTAACTAAGCGATCGCAGACAGTGTGTTTTGTAGTGTAGTAAGAGTTCGTGTCCTTGAATAATTGTAAATAGCTGACATACATGTTTTATTTTCTTTTAGAACTGACACAGGTATTTTTTTAATGGTGGTACTGGTTCTTATGCAGCCTATAAAATGATTATCTGGCCATTTCTCTTCTTATCACCTCCCAACTTGAATGGATGTGGTGACTTGCAAGGCCAAACTATAGCATTAGGCAGAAATCCCTTTTTACGACCAGGTCTTGTCATTAGACAATGACTCGTAAATGTAGTACATAATATAAGGACATGGTCCTAAATACAAGAAGGAAATTAAGAGGGTGAAAGCACTTTGCGAATGAACACTGTATACCCAACTACACCTAGCTTTTCTATTCGTACATTTAATAATTATTAGCAATATTTTGTAGAATACTCACAATGAAGCAAGCCATTTTGCTGTTGTATATATTTCGCAGTATTTTCTCCGTTGATAAATGATAAATCTCACATCCTACAACCAGTGACTCTGTGTGATATGTATTTTAGGCAAAATATGATTCTTCAATTCACTTCACGTGATATATAATCCTACGCGTCGCAACATGCACAGAAATATTCCAGGCTATAAATCGTGTTGTTTGAAACTACTGTTTTAAACTTAGCCTTTCTGAACGTTAAATATGTTTGTTATTAGCAATACTTTCTAGAATATTCACATTACATCGAGCTGTTTTTATTGTCTCTGATATTTTGCATAACTGTTTGTTTTGGTTTTTTTGTTAAGGGATACAAGCTTTCACAATGTAAGGGAAATAATTTAAGTACATTATTCGAGAGAAATACTTTTTAATGAAAAAACACATTTTTAATAACTTGTATACCTCTGTGATTTGACAAAAATGAACGCATTAAACAAGCAAAGAAATTAGTGTGATAGCTTGTGCATAATTCTTAAAGACATTTCTTTTATTAGAATGTATCATGAATTTTCTAGAACTTCGAGGAATTTATTATACGGAATGCTTTATTAGACAAGTCTGAAATCATTATCTGAAACCAGAGAGCACGGTTCGACCTTTTCATTTTTGGCCGGCGAGAACAAAGCCGATGGTTAACATCAAATAGTCATTATTGCAGTTTCTGGCGGTGATTATTGGTCTCGCAGTGTCTCGAACACATATAGTCTTTCTATCTTTCCTACCTTATATTTTGTAGTCCACCAGGCCAAACATTCTCGATTTACATCTCAGGGAATCCATTACATATTACCCTGCTGCCATCTCCAAAATTAGCTCCATCGTTTTGTCAAATTTCAGTTCAACGCTTTTCCCATAGTTAAATGCCATGAGATGATCAATCGTCTTAAGCGACTTAACGTACCTACCATGGGCTTATATATATATATATATATTATATATATATATATATATATATATATATTTTTTTTTTTTTTTTCCGCGTTTCCATCCTGTTTCAGGATATTGCGGTCAACACCAGCATCTTTCAGCTGTATGTTGATTCCTAGGCTAGATTACGCTCATCAGCACGCCACGACTTTCTGAGCGACCGGCTCCATACTCTCATATGTCACTTTTGCGATTCGAACCACTGCTAATTCTCGTCGCGTCACGTGACGAGAGTATTCGGGGTTAGCGGAGAAAGCTGCTAACCTCTCGGCCACGGAGCCGGCATATATATATATATATATATATATATATATATATATATATATATATATATATATATATATATATATATATATATGTTGTTTGTCCATCAAGAATGATGATGACCATTCATTTCATCCAGTGGGGTTGAAGGTATGGAGCCGTGGGTTCTAAGATGGCTGATAAGGCCTATTTTGGCTCGAAATGTTCTTTGACAATGTGGAAAAAGAATGCTTGACGTTTCTGGAGGAGGATTTCCTGCAGTGGTTTTTCTGTCCTGCCTTTTCTTCACAGCTCTTGCAGTCCTGGTTGCCTCACATATGACTGCACCCTTGCGTAATGATGCACGCCACGAATTTCGGTCTCTGGCTGCAGCCTCCCATGTGTCATGATGAATTCTAAAAGCATTCAGTGAGATTTTCAGAGTGTCTTTAAAGCCTTTCCAATGGCCACCTTGGGAGCGTTTGCCACAACGCAGTTCGCTGTAAAAAAATTCGTTTAGGGAGCCTGTGATCTGGCATGCGAGTCAAGTGACCAGCCCAGCGAATCTGATTCTTCATCAGTAGAGTGTGGATACTGGGCATGGACGCTCTTTCTAGGACTTCAGTGTCTGGAATCTTGTCTTGCCATTTAATCTTCAGTAGCTTCCTTAAGCAGACTGTGTGGAAGTGGTTTAATTTCCTAGCATGTCGCTGATAAACAGTCCAGGTTTCACAAGCATACAGCAGTGTGGATAATACAACTGCTTTGTAGACTTTTAGCTTTGTTTGCAGGCTTATTCCAGTTCTGTCCCATACATTCTTGTACAGTCTGCCAAAGGCCGCACTGGCCTTGGAGATTCTTGCATTCACTTCGTCATCAGTTGTGGCAGCTTGTAACACAGTGCTGCCAAGTTAGGTGAATTTGTCCACAACACTTAGTCTATGATCATTCACTTTGATATTCGGCACAGTGTGATTATTCCCTGGAGCTGGCTGGTACATAACTACAGTCTTCTTCAAGTTGATATTGAGCCCAAAGTCGGCACAGGCATGTGAGAAAGCTGAAACATTATGTTGCATGTCCGCCTCTGAGTTGGCGTATAGAGCGCAATCATCAGCAAACAGGAGCTCTCTGGCGGTGTCGCTGTTAATTTTGGTTTTAGCTTTCAGCCTTCTGAGATTGAATAACTTTCCATCCATACGGTAGTTGATGTCTATTCCAATGTCGTCGTTCTCGAAGGCATTCATCAACATGACTGAAAACATGAGGCTGAACAGTGTTGGTGCCAGGACACATCCTTGCTTCACTCCATTGGTGACAGGAAAGGGTTCAGACAGTTCACCATTTTCCTGTACTCTTGCCTGCATGCCATCATGAAATAGCCGCACTATTTGGACAAACTTTCGTGGACAGCCATATTTTGCCATAATCTTCCACAATCCTTCTCTGCTCACAGTATCAAAAGCCTTGGTAAGGTCAATGAAAGTGGAGAACATTTCGCAGTTCATATATATATATATATTAGACGACCCGGCCCGGCTTCGCCCAGTTCCTGGCGAGGAACTTCTCATTGAACTCAGATACATTTATCTAAGCGCACAGTGTACGCGTTCGGCCCCTGCTCCCGTTCCCGTTCCCGTTGATCGTATTTCAGTTGGATCCGCGGGAGTGGAATGGAAACAACATCTGTACAAAATTTCATCTCAATCGGATGGACCATTCGGGAACGCATAAAGGAGACACACACAAAGAAACATTACTGTTCATAACTAATTTCTGGTTTAATCAGAGAGTAAGTTCCCTATGAGCAAGATGGCGGGCCACAGTCGGGTCTGTCTCTTAAGCTTGTAATACTTTTTCTTTAGTGCTTGAGGCAAAATTGTTGATTTTAAGCTCACAAACTATATCAGTTGGCTCCGCGGGAGTAAGAACAACATCTGTACAAAATTTCATCTCGATCGGATGGACCATTCGGGAACGCATAAAGGAGACACACACAAAGAAACATTACTGTTCATAACTAATTTCTGGTTTAATCAGAGAGTAAGTTCCCTATGAGCAAGATGGCGGGCCACAGTCGGGTCTGTTTCTTAAGCTTGTAATACTTTTTCTTTAGTGCTTGAGGCAAAATTGTTGATTTTAAGCTCACAAACTATGTCAGTTGGCTCCGCGGGAGTAAGAACAACATCTGTACAAAATTTCATCTCGATCGGATGGACCGTTCGGGAACGCATAAAGGACAAACAAACAAACAAACAAACAAACATTGTCTTTATATATATATATATATATATATATATATATATATATATATATATATATATATATATATATATATATATATATATATATATATATATATATATATATATAGATATATATATGGCCGAACTGTTGTCATAGCGAAATGTTCTCTCAATTAACATATTAATATAGCAGGTTTCACTAAGCAAGCTCCTTTAATTTCATATATAATACATGTATGCTACTATTTTAATTACTTTTAGGTCATAACTGAGACACACCCCTCCCCTACTTCCCATTTTCCGCCTTCCATTTGTGCTTGTTCTAAACCTACTTTTTCTCTGCCAAGATGCACAGAAATATGCCAGGCAATAAATCCTGCAACCTGTTGTTTGTGCTTAATGTTTTAAACTTAGCCTTTCTGAAAGTTAAATTTGATGCTTATCAACAATATTTTCTAAAATATCCACATTACAATGAGCTATTGTTTATTATCTCTGATATTTTGCATGACGGTTTTTTTCTTCATTGATAAGGGATAAAAGCGTTCACGTTGTAAGGGAAATAATTTAACTACAAACATTATTAGAGAGAAATACTTTTTCGCGAAGTAACCATATTTTGTAATAACTAAAAGCCTCTGTGATTGTACAAAAAAGAAAGAGGTAAACAGGAAAGTAAGTAGTGTGAAAACTTATGTACAATTCTTTTAAGACATTTCTTTTATTGGAATGTAGCATGAATTTTTGAAAACATCAAGGAATGTATTACAAGGTATGCTCTATACGACATGTCTGAAATAATTGTATATATCCATGTTTAGAGCCAGTATATATTTTTGACCGGCAACAGCAAAGCCGATTTCTAACATCACATAGTTATTATTGCTGTGTCAGTGTTGCTTATTTGTCTCGCAGTGGCGCGAACACAGAGTTTTTCTATCTTTCCTACCTTACGTTATGTAGTCCACAAGGCCTAACATTCTCGATTTCCATCTCAGGGAATCCATTACATTTTAGCCTGCTACCATCTCCAAAAGTAACTCCATTGTCTGTAAAATTTCAATTAAATGCTTTTCGCCATGGTTATTATCAGGCATTGGTAATGCACATTGGGAGCAAGTCGCCGCTGAACGTGTTGCATGGAGGGCAAATATCAGACATGGAATAAAGACAAAGGAGAAAATTATTGCAGATAAGTCACATACCGAGCGTGTGAGACGTAAGATGGTGCATGATGGTGGAAATGACCACATGTTCACATGCACCCACTGTGAACGGACATTTACAGCGCGAATTGGCCTTATCAGTCACATTCGCTACCGCCTTAGGTAAGAGTTATTATGCCTTTTTTAAAGCACAAACTATGGTCTGTCAAGACGGCAAGGTGCCAATGTAATGTAACTAATTAAATGCCATGGGATGATTAATCGTCTTAAGCGACTTCCCTATCTGCCATGGGCTTATATCCCCGAAATGTTGTCATTGCGAATAGCTCTCGTAATTGAAATATCAATATAGTACGAGGGTAAGTTAATAAGTAAGCCACAAACGGCTGTAGAAAAATAACTAAATATGATAACAACTTGAAACCAGTTTTTTTTTATACATACATTGTCCCTTTATTTCCCAACATAATTTCCACCAACATTGATGCTGCACTTATCCCATCGTTTTATCAGTCCTCCCTAACCGGCTGCATAGAACTGCGTGCTCTGTTGTCTAACCACGTTTTCATTTCACATTCAACTTTGGCGTTATTCGCGAAATGTCTCCCGCCAAGGTGAGTTTCCTGTTTATGCTGACAAATGTTTGTCCCGTAAAGCGGTGCATTGCTGGGCAGAAAAAAAGTTGCGCGGGATAGTCAATAAGTAAGCCACACAGTTATGTGGGATGGCAGGTAAATCTGAATAGGACACGCTTTTCTATGCAGCGGGGTTGGGAGGACTCATAAAACTAGGGGATAAGTGCATCAGTGTTGGTGGAAATTATGTTCAGAAATATAGGGACAATGTATGTATAAAAAGTTGTTATCAAATTTAGTTATTTTTCTACAGTCATTTGTGGCTTACTTATCAACTTACCCTCGTAGTTGCCCCTAAGCAACCTCCCTTAATTTGATATGCATATAATCAAAGTGCAGGCTACCATATTAACAATTTTTAGGTTATAGCTGTGCCACACCTCTACTTCCCATTTTCCCACATCCATTTTTGTTAGATACAAACCTACTTTTCTTTAGCATTGAATCTGTTAAATACAATATTTCCATTGATTATCATTTCTATAACATGGCGAAATGTGTTGCTGTGTTTCTTGAATGTATAGTCTACACAGTCGACACTGCAGTGTTAGTTTTGCCATGTTTCTTTCTTCCCTCAGTGGTTGGAAACATATAGTAAATGTTACTTTTATGTAACTTCCAATGTTTCTTAGTATCTGAATTATGTGTGATCGCTTTGGTTTCTGAGATATAGTGAAGATCATTATCATTACGTGCCATGTCAACTGGTTTAAAAGCTCATGCATCTGTGACAACACCGGCCTGGTTCTCGGTGGTTGCCCATATATTTTAATTGGGGTTCGTGATTACTTCTGTCTACCCTTTACATCAATTATCCCCAGGACGGTTCACGGATGACACTACCCATATGAAGACTGTTTCTACATGAAGACACTTAACTGATTATAAGAGAACACTCTTATAAAAAGCGAATCTAGAATCTTTATTGGAGATTCAGACTCTTCCCAACCGACAGACAACAGACGGACTAACAGACATGGAAAAATTAGCTGGGTGAGAGTAGTCTGCTGGACATTCTCATCATTCCACTCGACAGAGGTCAATGTCTTTATTGTCTGTATGTAAACAATGTGATAAGAGTACTTTCACCTGCACCTGTATGATGCCGACAATTGACGGCGCAAAACTCAAAACTGAAACCAGAGCTTAAAACTGACGCACTATCAAAACTGGAAATGAACAAGTGACAGATGACGTCAATTCTGGGAAAGATTTCATCAGCCAAGGCACAAGAGATCATTGGATAAAAAGAGACACGTGACAACGCCTCCATTTGAAAACCCGCTTAGAATATGTTAATCGCGCACTCTTTCTGCAAACTGCCTGATGAACAGACGTGGAAGCTAGTGTGACCGATTTTCAAATAGGGAAGGCAGAATGTCTGAATCCGAGGTAGACTTGTTAATCCTTAGATTAGACTGATGACCAGATGTATCAAGTATCAAGTAATGGTATCCAGTGTTTGTAATGTCAATTGAATTGTATTATTATAAATTAAAACCTCTGAAATGTAAAATGCTCGACTGTTAGATTCTGACGACGCAAAGCCGATTCCCGGGCAAACTGACAATCTACTACTCTCTTCGAATACTGCAATCTCTGATATTCTTAAAGATAATTATTAACTTTAAGAAGTGCATAATACTACTACATTCTATTCTGGACAACTGTACGAAGTGATGATTCTAAGGCAATCTTGTGCATTTCCTCTGAACCACTGCTTAAAATGCTATCACTATCTACAGCTAAAATGACAGTTCGTGTACTAGAATGAGTGCCTTGTTCTAAAACAGACTTATCTATGTCTATTTTCAATTTAGAAAGCTGAAAGAGAAATCAAATCTTCCCTTTCTCCTTCATCTATTGAATAAATAGGGTTTGATGGAATAAATATTTATATTTGTGTCCAATTTTAATTAGATAAGGGCACTTATGAACTGCATTAAAAGAAAAGTTGTGCTTCGCGGAACTCCACCACCAGAAGTTGACTTAACTCATTACTCAACACAATTTAAAAACACAACCCCACACCACCCAACACTTAACACCACACCACCCAACACTCAACACAACAACAACAGATAATGGGAAAGGAGTTATTATACACAGAAGAAGAAGAAGTTGGTTAATTTGGAAAACACAGAGAACCATTTATACACACTACAAACCCAATTGAGTGATAGAAATGTTGTAAATGTATATCATTTATTTACATGCATCTTGACACCTCCTCACTCTTGTCACTGTCTTACTGTACACGTCTCACTGACCCCAGGTCCAATGAGAACTTACATACAGCAGGAACCAGCTGAGACAAGGCGTACACAGTGTGATAAACTCTGACCACCCCAAATTAACCCAACACTAGATTAGAGAAAAGAAGAGATGGGGGGGGGGGGAGAACTAGTTCCTACTTCAGGAATTTAGGTTTCTTTTGACCTACTTCTAGAATATTGCATTGATAGGATTGTATATTTTTATGTAAATTTTACACAGTGAAGTCTTGGTGGCAACCCATTGGCAACCAATTGGCATCCAATTGACAACCAACTGGCCAACCAACCAAACCAGACCCGAGAGAGAAAGAGATGAACAGCACTTGAGATGGAGGATGACTTGGCCCTGAGCAGAGTATGGGGAGGCCTTCAGAGGAGCTACACGGGCAGACCTGAAGTGGATCTATCAGTCAATGGACCCAGGCCTATCCTAATCCTCCAAATCATAAGGTTATCTCACTCTTAGAAAAAAAAAACACTGATACCTAAATGTAGATTCATCATCTTCACACTTAACATGTACAACATTCAAATGTATACCATGTTTCCACTCTTATTGACATCTCATGTATTGATGCTTATTTGTTGATGGTCTGTGACATTGGTCCTATATGCATTTTTCTAATTTATCTTGTGCAACCCACAAGAGAAAGTGTATTTACCAGGCCAGAAGACACAGGCCCATTCAATAAATAATGAACTGTCACTGATCTTATGTTGATTTATTAGTTCAACCTATCTGTGATTCACCATTTAATGTGTACATCATGTGGTCAAGATCTATTGTGATTGGTTATGTGTTTAATTGTTTAAAAACAAATTCAATCAGGATGAAATACTAAAAATGGGGAGTAAAGACTAGGTCTATCAACTGCTCAATATCCATGCTTTCTTAACATAAATCAGGCTGAGAGAATTCTCCAGACTTTCCTCAGATTTGATAAACAAAAGGGGGGGCTCAAGAGCTATAAGAATCTTTGGAGAAGGGGCAGAATCCCAGTTGGTATTTATTATTCTCACCAGGGCCATAATCTATATCTCCTAGACTAAATTAAATAAGACGAGGCCTGCAGATAACTCGAGGGTCATATTCTGGGGTTATTGAAGATAGAAGAGGATGGGGCCCAACTTCTTTGATTAGAAATGGGGCATGCACCACAGTGATTTCCCACTCCCTTCAGAATATATGACATATTGGGATGGCTACGTCCTGGATGGTTCCCATAAATAAATTAAACAATTGCATAATACATTGTGTAATTGAACGGTTACATAAAACATTGTATTACATAAAACATTAACACAGATATCTTTAGATTTTGAACATTGTCATTTTCTGATATGATATAACAGACACCATGTGGGGTATTGATTGACAGCCACATGATAAGAATGACATTTATAGATAAATAAGAGTAGGTTACTGATCATTTCTTCTGAATAAGGAGGGCATCTTTCAAGTAGGTTTATACTTCAGAAAAAGGTGCTCCAGGAGAAATATAGAGTGTGAATCTACTATTCAAACCCTACTTCTCTTTCAGAGAAGGTGTTCTTTTTCTGAGAAGTCTGATCTTACAGCATTTCATCAACCACCGGGAAATCTTATCCGGAGGGAAATCTCTGTCTAATTTCAGATTCTTTTCTTTTACTAGGGATTAATTCTGGTTTCTTCAATGCCTGCTGCCTTTGGCTTTTCCAGCATTGACAGACAGACATAACATAAAGTGTTTAATATTGTGCATGCTCTGTTGTATACTTGCAGATCAGGGACTGACAAGCTTACGAGGATCAGACCACACTGCATTTATATTTTTTTAGGCAGGGCAAATAAAGCAATAAATTCTAGGCATGGCGGAAACTGCTAAGTTTCGGGCCCAAATAACAGAAACAGGTAGGGAATGCGGGTTAGATGGCCCTGAGCTAGCTAACTATATTTCAGAGGCATTCGACAAAAGAGAAAGACTGCAAGCGGAATTGGCCCTCAAAGAAAAACAGCTTCAGGGTGAATTAGCGGAGAGGGAAAAACGACTTCAGGCAGAAAAAGAGAAAAAAAAGAAACGATTTCAAGCAGAATTAGAGGAGAAAGAGAAACGACTACAGGCTGAAATGGAAGATAATGAGAGAGGGCGTCAACACCAACTGGAGTTGAAAAGGATGGAGACTGAATTTGAGATCCGGAGAATAAAGAAGGGGAGTGGTCCTACATCCTCAACCTCATCAGGATTGCCGGTGACAGAACCACATCCTCACGTCTCCCACCTTAATTCAGGAGCTATGTCATTTCCACTGGAACCCTTCAATGAACAGACTGACCACATCGAAGGATTTTTATCACACTTCGAGGCACTGGCTATCAGCTGTGGGCTTGAAGAAGGGAGATGGGCGACGAAGTTAGCGCAGGCTTTAAGATCTACCGCATATGACGTGTTCTCGAGGCTTACTCGTGAGGAACAACAGGAGTACGAACCACTCAAAAAGGCACTCTTGAGCCGATTCGAAGTGGACGGGGATTCTTACAAAGCTCGTTTCAAAACCGCAAGGAAGGAATCGGGTGAGAGTTATGCGCAACTAGTTGAAAGACTGAGGTCATACATACAAAGATGGGCTTTGTCAACAACTCATGTGTCAGGCATCATCGGATTACTTCTTCCACACCACACAAGAAACTTGCAAGTCGTGTGAAAGGAATTGAATGGTACATTTAATTGCCGTTGGCTCTTTACAAGTACATACCAGTCGCTATCAAACCACACACAAAGCCACAGAATTGCCTATCACTAGTTTCCTAAACCCTATTGCTAATCTCTATCTATTTGGTTACACAAAACTCCTATCAATATCTAACGATCTGCTCTCTACAATGTCAGTCCCCGGTCTGACTAGTTGGCTTCCCGTGGTTACACACCACGCGGAAGGACCTTGACACGTCCTTCGGCTTTCTGCGTGCCGTGATGCTTGGCACGCTTACATTAGCTGTCTCTTGGTGATTTGCAATCGTGGCTATTATGTAGGCGTGATTCTGTCGTGACCAGAGTGCTGACTATCTGGTCAACGTCTCCGTGTCTCATGAGAGAACTAGTTAAGTCCCCTATTCTCTCACCTACCCTTCCCCTACATCACCTCTATTCTATTTGAGGTTGACCACTCTTCCCGTTGGTGTACTCTCTTGGGGCATACCTCCGCCCCTTCTATTGCAGTCTTTGACAGGCTTGCTTAGGAGGATTTGAGGAGAGTTTTGAGGGACTCCGTGAAATGATCATCATTGATCAGATAAAGGGGAAGATGTCGAATGGCATGAAAGCATTCTTAACCCAAAACGGGGCTGACCACCTAGAAACTATAATCATCCTGGCAGAGAGATTTGAAAAATCTCAGAAGGAGATGGGAGGAAAGGGACGTTCGAACAACACCCCCTCTCAAGATAAACCTCCAAAGCCAAAGAAGGGTGAAAACACTTTAGCCACTAAGGAAAATGGGAAATCCAAGAAAAACACTCAAAACACAGCCCAAACAGCGCCGAAGGAGGAAAAACCATTCTGTACCCATTGCAAAATTAGAGGTCACACATTTCAAAATTGCAGGAAGAAGCCACCTCCACACACAGCGGCCTGTTTGGCGAACCGAAAAGAGAAAAGAGTGAGCACTGGTGAAACGTCCAAACAGACACCTCATCAAGACACATCATCTCGTATTCCGGTTGTAGAATCCATCTTGCTAAATGGATTCAAAACGACCTGTCTATATGATACAGGATTATCGTATGACTGTGTTGTTTCATCATCCTTAGTTCACCCTGAACAGGTGACAGAGGAAATAGTGGAATTACAGGGACCACTGAAGAGTTCAACAAATATGTCTCTTCCAGTGGCAAAAGTGAACATAGCCTCGTGGTATGTCACTGGGACAATCAAGGCAGCAGTCTTGGACGATCCAATATATCCTGTAATCCTTGGCTGTAGATTTATCGTTCTAGGAGAACCTGTTCAACCTGTGGCGATGGCGACCATGACCACTCGATCCCAGGCGAAAAAGACTCCAGAAACAACTACGCCAATCCCTCGAACGGAGGAACTGAAGAGGGCACAAGAAGGCCGACAGCACCTTGGAATCCCTGCTTCAGAAAACTGCCAAAATCACATTTACCTCTACGTAAAGGTGATCTGTTCATGAAGTCAGCACTTCTTTACAGAAAAGCAGGACGAGCTGGACAAGAGTTTAATCAACTTGTTGTACCAACTCCATACAGGACTCAGATCTTGGAAATGGGTCATAGTCTACCATTCAGTGGGCATATGGGTATCAACGCTACTACACAGCGGATTACAACTCACTACTTTTGGCCAGGGATGAACTCAGACATACAACGGTTTGTAAAATCATGCCCACAGTGTCAGAAAGTATCACCAAAACACCGGACACCACCGGCAATGTTGGGTGAATCGCCAATCACTGGAATTCCATTTGAGAAAGTGGCTGTAGACATAGTCGGACCTCTCTCAGCAACGACGAGGCGAAACCGATTCATATTAACGCTTGTGGACACAACAACCATGTGGGCCGAAGCGGTTCCTATGCCCAGCTGTGACTCCAAACACGTCGCTGATGCATTATTAGGAATATTCACCCGTCTAGGATTCCCACAAAGGATCTTGACGGACAACGGTTCACAGTTTCGTGGTAAGCTCATGGAAGAGACCTTCAGACTTTTTCATGCACGCCATATCTTCAGTTCACCATATCACCCTCAGTCAAATGGACTTGTGGAAAGGTGGAACGGTACATTGATTAGTATCCTGCGCAAAATTGCCCAGGAGAAGACAGAGGATTGGGACTTGTATTTACCCGCAGCTTTATTCGCTTACAGGGAAGTACCCCATCACTCAACAGGTTTTGCTCCAGCCACACTATTGTTTGGACGACCGATCAAAGGACCACTTGAGGCGTTACTTCGAACCTGGACCGATAACACTACAGATGATACAGTCGTGACTGCATCTACATATGTTGCCGAGTTGAAAAATCGTTTACAACACAGTTGGAAACAAGCGAATGTCAATCTACGTCAAGCCAGACGAAGAATTGCTCGTAATTTCAACCGCAAGGCAAAGGATAGAGAGTTAGAGGTAGGAGAGAAGGTGATGTTGCTGCTTCCAACCAGTCAGAATAAGCTGCAAATTTGATGGAGAGGACCTTATGTAGTGACGGAGAAGATCTCACGTACCAACTACAGAATTTCAGTCAAAGGCAAGATGAAAGTATTTCACATAAACCTCTTGAAGAAGTATCATGAAAGACCCTCAACCACCGAACCTGCACATCTGATGGCCATGAGTGTGGCTACTGAAGTCGAAGAAGGATCAACAATGGGAGTCGAGTACCCACTGCAAGCCAAAGAGACCTTTAAGGATGTGGAAATCAATCCCAACTTAACAAAGGATCAGCAAAAGCAGATTAGGGAACTTATGGCAAAATATGCAGAAGTACTTACTGATAAGCCAGGAAGAACTGATTTGGAAGGAATTTGACATGAAGTTAAATGACACAGTGCCTGTGCGAGTCAAGACTTACCCAGTTCCTTATGCAAAGCAAAAGACTTTAGAGGAAGAAATACAACAGCTGCTCACCGCAGGGATAATTTCACCATCTGAATCACCTTACAGTGCTAGCGTCGTCTTATTGAGAAAGCCAAGTGGAGAACATAGATTGTGCATCGATTATCGACAGCTCAATGCTATTACTGAATTCCAAGCAGAACCTCTGCCTGATCAGAATAAACTCTTCACAGCACTCAACCGAGCTAAGTACTTTACTAGGATTGATCTCAGTAAGGGATATTATCAGATTCCTGTAAAACCGGAAGTTAGACCATGGTTAGCTTTCAGCACGCCTGGAGGACACTATGAGTTCAACGTTCTTCCATTCGGATTAAGTAATGCTCCCAGCGTTTTTACACGTATGATGAGAAAATTACTTGACCCACTACAGCATCCAGACATCAGTCACTTCATGGATGACATCCTGATCGCAACTGAAACATTTGAAGAGCATGTAGAAACACTGCATCTTTTGTTCAGGCGCCTCAGAGAAACTGGATTGACGGCTAGACCAAAGAAGTGACAAATAGGATTCCAAGAATTGGACTTTCTAGGTCATAAGATATCTCATGGACTGATAACTCCACAAGAGGGAAATGTGGACAAACTCCAGAGAGCACCTCGTCCAAAAACAAAGAAGGATGTAAGATCATTTGTATCCTTATGTGGATTCTATCAAAAATACATCAAGGACTTCAACACTCTGTCAGCACCTTTAACGGATCTTACCAAAAAGGGGAAACCAGAGAAAGTCACTTGGTCAGCTGACTGTGAGAGAGCTTTCACAGCACTAAAGCAGGCATTAACTGCTCATCCAGTCTTACATCTACCAGACCTCGACCAACCATTCGTGCTGCGCACCGATGCCAGTAACATAGGAATTGGGGCAACGTTGTTGCAGAGAAAGGGAGATGTACCATCAGAGCTATTCCCTGTAGCCTATGCTAGCAGGAAATTAAATGCAGCAGAGAGAAATTACAGTACTATCGAGAGAGAATGTCTTGCGCTCGTATGGAGTGTACAGAAATTTCAGGCATACCTATATGGCAAACACTTCACAGTGCAATGTGACCATCAACCACTCATGTTTCTCGCAGCATCCAAGACTCTGAATGCCCGACTTATGAGGTGGTCGCTGCTTCTTCAACCTTACTCGTTCCAGGTTGAATACGTTCCTGGGAAAATGAATGTGGGAGCGGACTTCCTGAGTCGACACCCAGTGCCTGATGAACCAGGTTAATCAGATGCAGAAGAGAATACAAGGGAGGAAAACACGGGAACAGCTTGATAACTGAAAATGTTGGAAACATAGTTCCATACCGTAGAACAATCTGGGGTGGGGCCATGTGGCATAACCACTATCCACCATTATTCAGTTGCCAAGAATGCACGCCAAGAAGAGGGGAAAGTGTAAAACAATTGACGGCGCAAAACTCAAAACTGAAACCAGAGCTTAAAACTAACGCACCATCAAAACTGGAACTGAACAAGTGACAGATGACGTCAATTCTGGGAAAGATTTCATCAGCCAAGGCACAAGAGATCATTGGATAAAAAGAGACACGTGACAACGCCTCCATTTGAAAACCCGCTTAGAATATGTTAATCGCGCACTCTTTCTGCAAACTGCCTGATGAACAGACGTGAAAGCTAGTGTGACCGATTTTCAAATAGGGAAGGCAGAATGTCTGAATCCGAGGTAGGCTTGTTAATCCTTAGATTAGACTGATGACCAGATGTATCAAGTATCAAGTAATGGTATCCAGTGTTTGTAATGTCAATTGAATTGTATTATTATAAATTAAAACCTCTGAAATGTAAAATGCTCGACTGTTAGATTCTGACGACGCAAAGCCGATTCCCGGGCAAACTGACAATCTACTACTCTCTTCGAATACTGCAATCTCTGATATTCTTAAAGATAATTATTAACTTTAAGAAGTGCATAATACTACTACATTCTATTCTGGACAACTGTACGAAGTGATGATTCTAAGGCAATCTTGTGCATTTCCTCTGAAACACTGCTTAAAATGCTATCACTATCTACAGCTAAAATGACAGTTCGTGTACTAGAATGAGTGCCTTGTTCTAAAACAGACTTATCTATGTCTATTTTCAATTTAGAAAGCTGAAAGAGAAATCAAATCTTCCCTTTCTCCTTCATCTATTGAATAAATAGGGTTTGATGGAATAAATATTTATATTTGTGTCAAATTTTAATTAGATAAGGGCACTTATGAACTGCATTACATCAGAAAAGTTGTGCTTCGCGGAACTCCACCACCAGAAGTTGACTTAACCCAATACTTAACACAACTTAAAAACACAACCCCACACCACCCAACACTCAACACCACACCACCCAACACTCAACACAACAACAACAGATAATGGGAAAGGAGTTATTATACACAGAAGAAGAAGAAGTTGGTTAATTGGGAAAACACAGAGAATCATTTATACACACTACAAACCCAATTGAGTGATAGAAATGTTATAAATGTATGTCATTTATTTACATGCATCTTGACACCTCCTCACTCTTGTCACTGTCTTACTGTACACGTCTCACTGACCCCAGGTCCAATGAGAACTTACATACAGCAGGAACCAACTGAGACAAGGCGTACACAGTGTGATAAACTCTGACCACCCCAAATTAACCCAACACTAGATTAGAGAAAAGAAGAGAGGGGGGGGGGGGGGGGGGGAACTAGTTCCTACTTCAGGAATTTAGGTTTCTTCTGACCTACTTCTAGAATATTGCATTGATAGGATTGTATATGTTTATGTGAATTTTACACAGTGAAGTCTTGGTGGCAACCCATTGGCAACCAATTGGCATCCAACTGGCAACCAACTGGCCAACCAACCAAACCAGACCCGAGAGAGAAAGAGATGAACAGCACTTGAGATGGAGGATGACTTGGCCCTGAGCAGAGTATGGGGAGGCCTTCAGAGGAGCTACACGGGCAGACCTGAAGTGGATCCATCAGTCAATGGACCCAGGCCTATCCTAATCCTCCAAATCATAAGGTTATCTCTCTCTTAGAAAGAAAACACACAACACTCAGTTTTCAAGAACTGATACCTAAATGTAGATTCATCATCTTCACACTTAACATGTACAACATTCAAATGTATACCATGTTTCCACTCTTATTGACATCTCATGTATTGATGCTTATTTGTTGATGGTCTGTGACATTGGTCCTATATGCATTTTTCTAATTTATCTTGTGCAACCCACAAGAGAAAGTGTATTTACCAGGCCAGAAGACACAGGCCCATTCAATAAATAATGAACTGTCACTGATCTTATGTTGATTTATTAGTTCAACCTATCTGTGATTCACCATTTAATGTGTACATCATGTGGTCAAGATCTATTGTGATTGGTTATGTGTTTAATTGTTTAAAAACAAATTCAATCAGGATGAAATACTAAAAATGGGGAGGAAAGACTAGGTCTATCAACTGCTCAATATCCATGCTTTCTTAACATAAATCAGGCTGAGAGAATTCTCCAGACTTTCCTCAGATTTGATAAACAAAAGGGGGGCTCAAGAGCTATAAGAATCTTTGGAGAAGATGCAGAATCCCAGTTGGTATTTATTATTCTCACCAGGGCCATAATCTATATCTCCTAGACTAAATTAAATAAGACGAGGCCTGCAGATAACTCGAGGGTCATATTCTGGGGTTATTGAAGATAGAAGAGGATGGGGCCCAACTTCTTTGATTAGAAATGGGGCATGCACCACAGTGATTTCCCACTCCCTTCAGAATATATGACAGGGTGGAAAGGGACAAACACAAGAACACCAAACTCTTCTGTTGTTTGTCTGGTCTTTCATTCAGTATTTCAGGTTGGTTATCCGTGTAGCTTGAGTATCTTCCATTAACCTTGGAGGTGTAATGGAGTACTGACCTGAGGTATCCTGATATGCTTATCTACTTTCCTGATGAGACAAATGGTGATTTAAAAAAATGATCTAGACTATAACACTTGATGATCTCGATGGGAGGTATGGAACTTTACCATCCCCATAAATGGACCTGTGACTATATATATATTATCTATTAGGTATGAGATGGTAGGGAATGTGTCATCCTATTTACTATTTACTAGGGATGAGACACGTGGCTGAAAAGCTACTGGACTTAAATTGAGATTACCAGGAGTCGTAACTTAACCCGTTGGTGAGATATGTCTGGAAAGACAGACATAATACTATTGTGGTCTGAGCTGGAGGAACTGACCACAGTTAATAGGATATGAGTGTGGATGCATGTTGATGCAGTGTGAATTGTGCTAGGGTGTGGTGGATGGGTACACCTGGCCTGTTCTTGCTCTACAGAAACCCCTTTGATGTTGCTGTGGGCGAGTGCCTTTTGCTGTGTGCTGTACCTGGTACTGTAACCTGAGTGCCTATTTGCAGTGGCCTCTGTGCTGTTAACTAGGGGCGGTGGGCGACTGCCCCTTGCTACTGCTGATTCCTGTTGGCTAGGTGCTGTGGACTGTTGTTGTGTGGTGTGGCACCTTTTTCGGGTGGCTATGAGCAAGTGACTATTTGCTGCGAAGCTATATGGTGCTGAAGCTTAGTGTAAAGTGACAGTGGAACGTGCCAGGCTCAAATCCCAAGGTTCCAGGAGGCATCATACAGGATCAGGTGAATGTGTTTTACCACCTAGTTCGACACACTTGACAATATCACACTGACATACCTATGTGGGATGATGAGGATGTCAAGAAGACTACCCTCACCCAATTGACTGTTCATTGCTGTATGTCTGTCTGTCTGTTGGTTCATCTATGTGTTCAAGTCAGAATCTCCAATAAAGATTCTAGATTTGCCTTTTCAACGGTTGTTCTCTTATAGTCAGTTAAGTGTCTTCATGTAGAAACAGTCTTCAGAGGAGTAGTGTCATCCGTGAACCGTCCTGGGGACGATCTAGTAAGAGGGAAGACAGAGGGTAATAACGAACCCAAAGTAGAATATGTGGGCAACCACCGAGAACCAGGCCGGTGTTGAACCCGTGACAACAATGTTATAACTTATGATGTCATACAACGTTATAACTTATGGTATCATACAGTGTTATAACTTATGATATGATACAGTGTTATAACTTATGATGTCATACAATGTTATAACTTATGATGTCATACATTGTTATAACTTATGATGTCATACAATGTTATAACTTATGATATCATACAGTGTTATAACTTATGATATGATATAGTGTTATAACTTATGTTGTCACCCAGCGTTATAACTTATGATATCATACAGTGTTATAACTTATGATACCACACAGTGCGATAATTTATGTCACCCAGTATTATACTATAACTTATGATGTCACTCATTGTTGAACTTATGATGTCATCCAGTGTTATAACCTATGATGTCATCCAGTGTTATAACTTATGATATGATACAGTGTTATAACTTATGTTTTCACCCAGTGTTATAACTTATGATGTCACTCATTGTTATAACTTATGATGTCATCCAGTGTTATCACCTATGGTGTCATCCAGTGTTATAACTTATGATATCACACAGTGTGATAATTTATTTCACTCAGTGTTATAATATATGATATCACCCAGTTTTACAGCACATGTCACCAAGTTTTGTAACATATGATATCACCCTGTCTTATAACATTTGATATCATTCTTTTCATAACGTGTTCAAGAAATGGTGACTGTCTATGTCTAATTTCTCTAATCAGGTTACGGTTTTAATGTCTTCTTCTTGTAGGACTTGGTCATTGGTTTTCTGCCTGTTCATGGTATTTTTTGCATTTTCCCCTTAAACCACATTTCCACAGCAATTATATGTTTTTAACGCTTCACATCCATACAAAAGTACAGGTTCTATGTAGCACTTCAACACCCTTGTTTTCTCATTGCAACTGACATTTTTTTAGATTTTTGGGTCAGTATGTTTTCCATCCTGCAAAATGCTACCTTAGCCATGGCGATTCTTGATCTAATTTCTTCAAGGCATATCCCATCATATGTTATGACTTCTTCTTCTTCAGCGTTCCGAGCCATTGAGGTTCTTTGCTGCAGATACAATCCGTCTCCATTCGTCTCTCTGGTGGACCTTCTCTTGCCAGTCGTTGATTCCAAGTGCTTGTAGGTCTGTATATGTATTATCTCTCCACCGTCTTCTTGGTCTACCTCGGGGTCTACGGTCATTTATTTCCTGAGTGTAAGCGAGTTTTGATTCCCTATTATCTTCCATTCTTTCTATATGCCCCAGCCATTGTAGTCTATTAGCCTTCATGATACCAGTGATTAGCGGGGACTTAAACAGATCATAAATGTCTTTGTTACTTCTTCTTTTCCACTCTCCACTTTGTGTATCCCTAATAGGTCCAAAGATGCGTCTTAAAATTTTGTTCTCAAAGGTTTGTAACAAGGCTTCGTCTCCTTTCGTTGTACTCCAGGTTTCAGAGCCATACAGCACAACTGGTCTGATCAGTGTTTTGTATATTGTGATTTTGGTGTTACGAGATAGCGCCTTTGATTTTAGTAGATGTTGTAGTGCATAGTATATCTTATTTCCAGAGTTGATTCTAGTTTGTATTTCTTCCCTTATGATGTTGGAGCAGTTGAAGATTGTACCCAGGTATTTGTATGTTTCCGTTCTTTTAATGGTCATATTATCTATTTGTATGTGTCCAGAGTTTTTAGCCATTCCGTCTCTTGAAATTACCATATATTCTGTCTTATCTTGGTTGATAACCAGCCCCATCTGTTGGGCTTTTTCCTTTAAATATGTTATGACTGTTCGAGATAATTGTACCGATTCACTTGTTTAAGAATATTCCCATTTACCTGTATAATACATTGTGGTGTTTCCTTCTTTCTAGTGACGACCACAATCTGTACATTCTTACAAATTAATTCTAACTCTAGCTGTTCACTGTGTGCAACAACAGGAACTACCTCTGTGGCGAAGTGGTCAAGCCGTTTGACTCGTGCTCCGAAGGTTGTGGGTTCGATTTCGGGCCGCGTCCTTCTGTTTACGGGTTAAATGTTTCGGAGACTCCTGTGGGTCGTCGCTAAAAGCTAAGGAGTTCGTGCTTTGTGCGACGCTTTCCGTGCTGTGGAAAGAGACCGAGCCATATGGGATAAAACCCGGTGCAATGAAATCGACCCTGTCGACTTTTAAGCGACTTTAAGCAATCCTGCTCATTGCTTACAATCAATACTGTATCAACCGCAAATCTAATGTTATTGATAAGCTAGTACTTATACTTTAACTGTCTATGAAGACTCCAAGACTGCACCAAACATATAGAATTTCGACACACTCCAAGGGTGGTGGTGGGGGCGGGGGGGGGGGGGGGGGGGGGGTAAGGTTTCCAGAGGGGGGGGGGGGTATTAAGATTATTACATGATCGCGTCAATACAAGAACCGATTACTTGATATTGTTTCTCCCTCCATATTTTACGGTTCTGTATTTCTCGCCATTCTGGAATTCATTTTATAACGTAAGTAGATCCGCAAATCACGTTTTATGTAGGCGTCTATAGGCTTGTTCTAGTATGTGTTATTAAATTTAGCTTCCAGTTTTACGTATACTGTGTAGGGGCGGGTGAGGGGGGGTTATAGTCAGGAATTACGAAAGGGGGGAGGATGACGTTCTGAAAATATGGTGTAGGGGTGCATGGGCCAAAAACAGGTTGAGAACCACTGATCTATTCACTTCACGTAATATATAATTCTACGCCTCGCAGTATGCAGAGAAATATGTCAGGCAATAAATCGTGCAACCTGTTGTTTGTGGAGACTGTTTTAAACCTAGCGTTTCTGAACGTTACATCTTATGGTTATTAACAATATTTTCTAGACCATTCACATTCCAGCGAGCGATTTTTATTGTCTCCGATATTTTGCATAACTTCTTTTTCCCATTGATAAGGGATAAAAGCGTTCACATTGTAAGGGAAATAATTTAAGTACATTATTTGAGAGAAATGCTTTTTCACGAAGTAAACATATTTTGTAATAACTTAAAAACCTCTATGATTGTACAAAACAGAAAGAGATAAACAGGCACAGTAAGTAGTGTGAAAACAAGTGTATAACTTTTATTGGAATGTAACATGAATTTTCTAGATCATCAAGGAATTTATTATGCGGCATGCTTTATTTGACAAGTCTGAAATCACAGCAAACATTCTCTGCGTTAACGTCACACTTGTTGATGTTTGTTTTGTTTTTTTGACCGGCAATAATAAAGCCGATGGTTAACATCAAATAGTCATTATTGCAGTTTCTGCGGGTGATCATAGGTCTTGCAGTGACTCAAACACATATAGTCTTTCTATCTTTCCTACTTTACATTCTGTAGTCCACATCATGGATTTACATCTCAAGGAATCCATTACACTTTAGCCTGCTGCCATCTCCAAAATTAACTCCATTGTTTTTTTGTTTTTTTGTTTTTTTTTGTTTTTTTAAATTTCAAATCAATGCTGTTTGCCATGGTGAACTGATTAAATGTCATGGGATGATTAATCGTTTTAAGTGACTTCCCGTATCTTCCATGGGCTTATATATCGTCAAAATCTTGTCAATGCGAAAAGTTCTCTCAATTAAGATATCAATTCAGTAGTTTTCTATAAGTAACCTCCTTTAATTTGATATGTAATACAAATGTCTGCTACCAAATTAACAACTTTTATGTCATAACTGTGACACACCCGACATCCATTTTTGTTTGGTCCAAACCTGTTTTTTGAATGGCGCCTTTGGATTCTGAGCCCTGTCAACTGGCTTAGGCTTGCATGCATCTCAACCCATATCGGTCAATACTGTTCTGGATCAATTCTATTGACATTTCCCCTTGACACTGTCGCAGTCCATTCATCATCATTTCTCTCGATTGCTTAGATTTGGTAGTGAAGGTGTTTGTAAATTAACTTAGCGATTGTGGACAATTTGTTCTGTAGCGTAGTAAGAATGCATGCCCTTTGATAGCTGTGGAGAGCCGAAGTGCATGTTTTGTCAAATGTTGGCTGTGGGGATTTGCAAAGTCAAACTATAGCTTAAGGCATACATCCCTGTGACGACCAGGCCTACAGTCTCTAGAAAATGACTCGCAAGTATAGAATAGAATCTAAGGACATGCTCCTGAATACAAAATGCAGGTGAAACTCGTGAACTGATTAGAGAAATTAGCCGTAGACAGTCAAAACATTTTGGTCACATTATGAGAAGACATAAATTGGAGACCTTGGTGACATATGGCAAGATCTAGGGAACGGGAACAAGGGGAAGGCAGAGAAGTAAATACCTGGTTGGCTTGGCCACGTGGCATGGTCGAGACAGGAACACTGAGTTGATCCACGACTCTGGTGATCGAGTTAGATGGCGAAACTTGACCGCCCACGCTTATCGGCATGACACATGATGATGATGAGAATGCTAACACTGCAGCAAACGATTTCATTGTTATTTATATTATGCACTAATTTTCCCCGTAGATTAAGGATAAATCCTACATCCTACAACCAGTGACTCTGTTTGATATTGTCACGAGCTCGCCATGAGTTAACCAGATAATAATACCGACGTTTGCTTGGCGTATATTTTCTAGGCCACAACAGTCGTACTAACAGAGTAAACACAGCTGCACGGGATACATCAGGTCAGCCCATATACACATTTGGTGGTGAGTGAGGAGGAAGTGAGTGCGCTGAATCATATATCACTTTGACAAGTCATAAACATATCAGAGGGAAAACGGAAGTACTTAGCACGGAAGTAACAGTACATATGTCAATTCTGGGTTTCCGGAACATCGAGAAGATTGACGGGGTTATTGGCAACTGTTGTTGGGGGTATACAGGAACTCGCTGGCTTGTTTTAGGAATCTAAACCAGTGATGACAGATCTAACATGGAGGGAGCCAGAGGGGGGATGGATCCCTGAAGGGGATGATCTGCCAATGTGCCACCTGTGTGGGGGGCATAAAGGATAACGTCACGTGGCCAACTTTGGTAGTTTGCCATATAAACCCGAGTTGGGACCAACTAGGGGGACTTGAAAATGCTCTAGTCGGAGTGCCAGGGCACTGCAGTGCTTAGTGGAAATAATATCTACCGTGTGTTAATTAGTGACTTAATTTTACACGTGCCTATAATGGCAGATGTAGATATGATTGATAGGACTGCAGTAGTGCCATTTAAGGTATAACCTATTATAATATTAGTTCTAATTAATATAGACTGTGGCCTTGTTAAACTATAGTGTGATGATTAGCACTGTTAGTGGAAACTAGTTAGAGTAGAATAGTGATATTAACTCTGCTAGTTAAGAATAGATTAGTGAAGTGTTGATAAGCTTTACTAGTTGAAAATTGAGTAATGAGGGATAATTGGGATCTTCCCGTAGGTGTCCCTGGTGGGCGGGGTTCCGCATTCTGTTTGCTGATTTTTTTCTTTGTCATAGCCTGATTCGGCTCTAGGTGGGTAGCTAATCTGCTCTGTGACTAAGTCTAGTTAGCTAAAGATCATTAAGCAAGGTGATAGGCTTACACTCAGCCGAAAGGATCAGTGACTAGTACTATCACCAGATGTGTTGTTTCTATCCTAGGTTCCCTACCAGATCCAAGGAAACTCAACAAGTTTTTGGGAAAGAATCCAATCCCATTCGGAAGAACACCAGTTCAACAATCAATAAAGTTGCATACAGAACGTAACTAAAGCTAGGAGGAAGTTGATTCACCAAAGATAGTGATGATTACTGATGCACCACACAGCATCAGACAGTAGTAACTAAATGAGAACAGTCTAATAGTTACCTAGTGTTATATAATCTCGTGTAATAGAACACAAGACATTATACGTGAGGCTAGATAGACACGAGTGAGGATCAATCACATTAACAATTAACATTAATGACTGTGTACACACTACAAAGGACTTGTGCAGTTTTTTTTAAGGAACGATAGGAACGGACATTGTGTAGGGTGCAACCGGTCCATGATTAACTGTTAATACCACCGGTGTCTATTTCGGATGATCATGAAATTGGATTACCAGAGGTCTACAGAGGCAAAGCAGTATCCGGCAAGATGGTTTCGGCACTGGGTGAGATGTACATGTTCTGACGTAACGTGCTGTGGTCTATCTTTGCTGGGATCAGCTGACTGGGTTGTTGTCTGAGAGTCCGATTCTACACACTTTATAGAACACGTCACACATTTTCTTCGCATACACGTCTCATACACGTTACACTTTTCTTTTAATAAATTAATCTTTATTAATTTCTAGAAGCAAGAGTTGTTGAGTATGTTGCGTTGGGGAAGTATGAGAAGGGGGCATAGTACGACAGTGAGAGAGTGATAGGAAAAGGTGTCCATAGGCTGATGGAGTGTGTTGGACGGAAGCTGGTGGATTCTCCAGAATATTGAGAGGGAAAAAATATTATAATGTGGGTGTCGGCTCTCTTCACTCCAGGGACGACACTGTAAAGGAGGACACGACAGATATGTATTTTAGGCTAAATATGATTCATTTATTCACATCACGTGAAATATTATTCTGCGCCTCGCAAGATGCAGGGAAATATGCCAGACAATAAATCGTTCAACCTCTTGTTTGTGGCTACTGTTTTAAGGGGGAGGGGTGTTCTCGGGTGTCAGGCATTGGTAGTACCTTTGGTAAAGATGTCTGTCATGTCCTTTTCAGGGCCCATTCCCACTGGTCCAAGCCTGACACCCAGCTCCTAGTAGCTGCGACAGCGGCCACCCCCCCCCCCCCCCCGGGCAACAGCTGTGACACGCTGGCTAAACCAGGCGTGGGTAAACGATTTGGTATTAAACAATCGGTGAACTATTGTATGCCTACCCGTCATGTGAAGACAGGATTCGGCAGACTGCGTGGAAGAACTCGTTTATAATTCAACGGGCAAGACAGCGTTTACCTGCAAAGCGTTGTGGAACGTAATGAGCACGGCAAGGCACGTAGAGCTCCCTGATCATCTACTGCACCTGTATTCGTCTCCAGTCGTCTCGACTTGTCTTGCCACTGGACTCAGGTGGACTCAGGCGAGAGAGTGAAGTCGACGAATTGCGTAACTCTTCCTCACTTTAATTCAATTCATCGCGCAAGTCATTCTTCATTTGACTTAATATATCACCTTCAAGCACTGTGGCGATGTGCGAGCGGCGAAGCGGCAGGCGTAGGTACGCTGGCAAGTCGTAGTCGCAGACCTGCACACAGGCGGTTCAGACCATGTGGTCGTCTTCTACTGACCGGAGCAGCAGTGGGATTCGGTAGCCCCCTGAGCGACTGAGCAGCCCTCTATAGGAAAGCACTGCTCACCTCCATTGCATGAGGAAGGAGCTAGAAAAGGTGCCCTAAACATTGTCTGCTCCATCATTACCTAACCAGCTAGCCGCGGTTGGTGAGTACCCTATACTGCGGTCGACATACAAACAAATTAAAAACAGGTAAAGCTAAAAGAGCTAACCATATTCCCTTGACAATCGGATCTTGGAATGTACGCACCCTACTTGATAGAGACGACGCGTCGGGTCCAGAGAGACGAACAGCACTGATTGGGAGAGAGCTGGGCAGGTACAATATTGACATTGCAGCCTTGAGCGAGACACGACTTGCAGAAGAAGGCTAAATCTGTGAAGTAGGTGCCGGCTATACATTTTGTTGGGTAGGAAGGAAAAACGAGGAAAGACTCCAATCCGGTGTCCTGGTTGGCAAACTAGCTGGATTTCCGAAGGCTATAAACGACAGACTTGTGACCATGAAGTTGCCCCTGCTGAACAGAAGCAAGCATGCAACCATCGTCAGTGTCCACGCACCAGCCATGACCAATGAAGATAACGTCAAGAAAAAGCTCTATGAGGACCTGCACAATGTATTAACACATGTTTCCTGAGGAGACAAACATATACTCCTTGGGGGCTTCAATGCCAGAGTAGGCACGGTCACAACCTCTTGGAGTGGCATTATTGGAAAGCACGGAGTCGGAAATTGTAACAGCAATGGACTCCTCCTTCTTCACACATGTGCCGAACACGATCTCCTGATTACCAACACAACTTTCCGTCTTCCCATGAGAAATAGGACATCGTGGATGTACCCTCGCTCGAAACACTAGCACTTCATTGCATTGACTATGTCATCGTCAGGAGGAGTAACAGACAAGACGTTCGGGTGACAAAATCCATGTGCGGTGCCATACGTTGGACAGATCATCGTCTCATTGTCTCGAAAATAAACATTCACATCAGGCCACCACGGCGTCCTCAAGGGGTGAAAGTACAAAAGAAACTAAATGTCATCAGCCTAAACAGCAAATTGAAATGCAACTGTTGTTTGAAAATATGCTGGAAGACCACCTCAAGCCCAATGCTGCAGCTAAACAGGATGCAGAAACAGAGTGGAGAGCTTTAAAAGACATATTTACAACACTGTTATGGAAATCCTGGGTCCAGCCCCCCGCAAGCATAAAGACTGGTTTGATGAAAATTGCGAAGACATCAACCAATTGCTGGCCGAGAAACACCTTCTCCTCAAGGCATATTTGAATGACCCGAAGTCAACATCAAAATAGGATGCCTTCAATAACATTCGGAGAGTAGTGCAGCAGAAACTTCGGCACATGAGGGACTCCTGGCTGAGCAACAAAGCTGATGAGATTCAAGGCTTCGCCGACAGACATGATATAGAAAACTTCTACGACTCACTGAAAGCGGTCTACCGTCCTACATCACTTGGCATAGTTCCCATCCTCAGTGCAGATGGTGGAACATTGGTCACTGATAAGAAAGAAATCCTTCAATGCTGGGCAGAGCATTTCAGCAACATTTTAAATGCAACCTCCTTCTTCGATGATGAAACAATTATCAACTGCATTCCCCAAATTCCCGCTAATGATACTCATGATGACCTTCCAACAATAGTGGAAGGAAACAAAGCCATCCAGCAACTTTCCAGCTGTAAGCCGCTTGTCGGATATGTTTGTTGAGTCAACCCCAATGAGATTGAGGACAATCAAGTTCCTCGTTCTCAATGTGATCCTGCCCGTTCTAATTAGGTTAACCTTTAATGTCTCAGTTTCTTGAGTCCATAAATAGAGTCTCGGAGAACCAAGGAATACCTCTAGGAAACCAAATGAAAAGTTTTCCCTTCCAACCAACAATGTCCTATTCGTGGTTCCTTGCCTCAGCTCTCTCAGTTAATTAATTATTGTCTAGGGTGTGTTTTCATTACACAACGTAACTGCGACAAGAAAAACACTCAATAGATGACATGACCTCAATTTTATTATTTTATAAACATAAATTGGGTATTGATTATTACATTTAAAAAACCCAGACTCCAATTCAATACAAAAAGGTCATATACATATATATCTCTAACTATACATATCTCATTGCTGTACTACATACAATTATCTATCATATATATATATATATTGTTATTGACTACTTGCTGCAGGGATTCACAAACCTGGCAGTGGAGAAACCAGAGTGTATACAGTTCTTTTTCTCAGATTACACATATGCCTGTAGAAGATGAGCAGTAAATGTAATAGAAAGACAGATATATATATGATAGATAATGTATATGTAATATATGTGTGTGTGTGTGTCTGTGTGTGTGTGTGCGTGCGTGCGTGCGTGCATGTGTGTGTGTGTGTGTTACTTGTTCTTAGTGTTGATCTGATCCAGGTCTGAGCAGAATATTGGCTCTAGTTTTATCCTTTCAGGTTCAAGGATAACTTATCTATGTTACCTGTCCTACATGGGTAGAAGAAAATCTTGCAGGTGAATAGCTTTCTGCACTAATCTATCAAAAGGCATCACCCAAATGAGGTGCTTCACTCTATCAGGGTGCTTCACTCAACAAGGTGCTTCACTCAACAATCAGATCTGGATCTGGATGGATCTAGTAAGTACCTGAAATTCCAGCATCAAACATAATTCTACTGATACCACCAATCTGAACAATAGAAATGTAAGTTGTAAAACTTCCAAGGAAAGAAAAACAAGGAAAATAAATGCAGTGAATGTTGAGCCTAGGGAAAAATAAACAAGGTAGGACGAAAGTCTTGGTGTTCTCTAATAGTATCAACCCTATGACTGGTCACTCTCCATCTAATCCTTCATTATAGGGCACTCAAGGTTTAGTCTCCCAGATATGCTGTGTCATCTTCACTCCTGCCTGTCAGTCATGGTCTCTAGGTTAAATAATACCTTGAACTATTCAGAATTTGATACTTATGTTCACCATTCCCTTATGTTAATAGTTATTTTTCACAGATATCCTTCAATTTAAAAGAAAAGGTTTTCATACATTAAGGTTTGCAAATCATTCCTAAATGCAATGAGTGTTTGTTTATAAACAATATAAGTACATTGTGGTATCTTCTCCTGTATAAGTTTATAAACAATATAAGTACATTGTGGTATTTTCTCCTGTATAAGTTTATAAACAATATAAGTATATTGTGGTATCTTCTCCTGTATAACATTAGGTGAATTTTTCTTATTCAAAATGCTTCGAAGAAGTGTATTTTCCCTCTTCTTCAACATGTGGGTAATATGCCGTTACCTCATAATCATCATTATCTTCGTAATCATCATCACCATAATCATCATTATCATCATCATCATCATCATCATCATTATAATCATTATCCTCCAACACACTTTAGGACATAATACTATATGATTGTAACATGAGTGGCATGAAATACATATTGGTGTCATTCTTAGAAGTGTACTAAATTATTAATTAGTGTATGCGTTATCACTAACATTTTCTCCTCACTAACTCCACAATCACTCATCAGAAATCACAACCATAATGGCTTAGATGAAGATTAGGCATACTGATGTGTCTCACAAATGATAAATTCACATATTCAATATCCATGAAATCACAATGGAATCACCATCTGAATCCACAATCAGTCATCACAACACATAATCATAAGTTGCATGCTTATGTGACTTACAAATTATAATTTCAAATATTTAATATCAATGAAATCACAATGGAATCACCACATGAATCAACAATCAGTCATCATAACTCATAATCATAGCTTGCATGGGTGATCATTAGGCATGCTTATGTGACTTACACATGATAACTTCACATATTTAATATCAAAGATATCACAATGGAATCACCACATGAATCCTTCCACTGAACACACAAGATTATGATATACATCAAGAACTATTTAACATACCATGTGCTCGTGTACTGATTCTCTTACAAATTACCCGAAGTCTTATAAATGTGATTGCATGGTAACATAGTTTCTTACACCTGAACTAAGTCTTATAAATCCTACATTAATCACAAACTCCTAAATCACTGTTGATTTAGCTTACCTGCTAACGGAGTGAAATGTACAACCTAGGTTTAATGCTTTTACATTCATAGAATCTACATAACTAGAAGAAAATACCTCCACAATGGTTTTACCTCGTGCAGTTTATATATGAACTTCGACATCTGAATAAGGTGTTTTAGTCTCTCTGGGATTAAGTTCTTAAGGACTAACCACGTTGTTACTCCACATCAACTTACCATCTTCTGGTAAAGGGTCATTTACTACCGAAATAAGAAATTGTGCTTACCTTCATTATATTTGAATGACTTCAAGCACGACGACAACAGATTTCAGGATCCCAGACTAGGATTTTTCCTCCGCGTTCTCTGGCTGCTTATAGGCTGGTATATTTTGTTTCTTCTCACAACTTGAGTTTATCATTCAATGTTGAGGTTGTAGATACTTCCATGAAGTCAGTCACAGTGACCCTTCTTCTGTCTCGTGTTGGTGTACACACTGACATTTTGTGGGGTTTTACGCCATCTTAAAGCCCTGTTCCAGTTTGTTTTCGCTATGACGTCACATCCAATCACGGCTCTTGTTACAAACTATCTTAGGAATATTTCCGATCGTTTTAGGAATCCGCGTGATTTCCAACTTGGGGTGATGCACATTTCATTTTGTTATAATTGTCGGCGCTAATTCCTTCCTTCTTCAAATTTGAATTTTGAGTATGGTAGTGGTGGTTGTTTGCGGTGTTGTAAACTGGAGGGGTAGTGTGGGGAACAGCGATGTGACGGTTGTAAGAGTTATATCACACCGCCTGGTCCTGAATCTATCCCAGCAGAGATATACAAGAACGGTGAGCCGGTCCTAATAAAGCAGCTTCACCAAGTCTTTACAAACATATGGGTGAACGAAACCATGCCACAAGATTTCAAGGACGTGTCAATAGTCCATCTTTACAAACGTACAGGAAACCGACAACCACCGAGGCATCTCCTTGCTCTCAATTTCAGGGAAGATCCTCTTCTCAATCGTCTCACAGCCAATCACGACCAAGGTCTTCTTTCTGAGAGACATGTCAGGAATGCCTTAAAGCTGATTCCATTATTAAACATAATCTGGATGAATCAGCAATAAGTCAATGTTGGGTTTCACGGCTCATAACTGAAATGGATCCATAACGATGAAGGAATGATGCGGTAGACGAGTGTTGATAAATGAGAAATCATCGCTGTTTATTATGCAGCCGACATACAGTGCATGTACTCACATCAAATAGTTCTCTACCTAGCCTGTGACACCAAGCCAGCGGTAGAATGAATAATTAGCTATCTATGCTTCTGTACTAACCGTTATTTCTCCTCAAGCTTTCGCCACCTTTATTCCTCCTTTCGTCTGCCCATCCGTTATGACGCTGTAAGAATCAGTGTGTCTAGGTGATCTCTGTTCATAGTGGCTTCAGTTGACGGCGGCATTCATCTCGTATTCTTCTATCAACATAGTTCTCCACTTTCTCCAGACATGCCAGTAGATATCCTTATCTTCAAATGAGTCCACTGCCAGCCTTCTATTCTCCAGTAGCCGCACTAATTCTTCTCCAACTTGAAAACGCTACCAATCACTTTCAATGTCACACAACGTATCCTTTGTTGTTATGCTGGCGTTTTTCGCGACGCTTTTCGTCTCTCATGGTTTCGGTGCACTGTTAATGTTCCCTTCGGGGATTCTCCTTCTAATCTCTATCTAGTGTGCATCGGGGCATCTGCTCTGTGGCACGGAACAGAACTCCGAAATGTTCTCCACTTTCATTTTCATTGACATTACCAATCCTTTTGATACAGTCGGCAGAGAAGGACAGTGGAAAATTATGGCGAAATATGGCTGTTCATGAAGGTTTATCCAAATAGTGCGGCTATGTCATGATGGTATGCAGGCAAGAGTACAGGAAAATGGTGAACTGTCTGAACCCTTTCCTGTCACCAATGGGGATAAGCAAGCATGTTTCCTAGCACTAGCACTGTTCAGCCTCATGTTTTCAGCTATGCTGACGAATGCCTTCGAGAACAACGACAAAGAAATAGACATCAACTACCGCATGGATGGAAAGTTGTTCAATCTCAGAAGGCTGAAAGCTAAAACCGAAATTAACAGCGAAACCGTCAGAGAGCTCCTGTTTGCTGATGATTGCGCTCTGTACGCCAACTCAGAGGCAGACATGCAACACAATGTTTCAGCTTTCTCACATGCCTGTGCCAACTTTGGGCTCAATATCAACTTGGAGAAGACTGTAGTTATGTACCAGCCAGCGCCTGAGATTAATCACACCGTGCCGAATATCAAAGTGAATAGTCATAGATTAAGTGTTGTGGATAAATTCACCTATCTTGGCAGCACTGTGTCAAAAGCTGCCACAATTGATGACGAAGTGAATGCAAGAATCTCCAAGGCCAGCGCGGCCTTTGGCAGACTGTACAAGAATGTGTGGGACAGAAATGAAATAAGCCTGCAAACAAAGCTGAATGTATACAAAGCAGTCGTATTATCCTTACTGCTATATGCTTGTGAAACCTGGACTGTTTATCAGCGACACGCTAGTTAATTAAACCAATTGCACGCAGTCTGCCTTAGGAAGCTTTTGAAGATTAAATGGCGAGACAAGATCCCAGACACTGAAGTCCTAGAAAGAGCGTCCACGCCCAGTATCCACACTCTACTAATGAAGAAACAGATATGTCTGGGCTGGTCACTTAACTCGTTTTGTTAGAGTACAGCATGAATGACTAATTACATACCTTCAAGATATAGAAGTAGACGGAAAGGACATCAGACTTATTAGTAACTTGTGCTGGGAACAAGTGGCGTCTATTTGATGGGGAAATAACTATTCGTCGCCTTTAGAGATAAAAAGAGGAGTACGGCATGTGTGTGTACTGTCCCTAAGCCTCTTCAACCTATACACAGAAAGAATTTTTAAACAAGTTGAAATGCCTGGAATTAACATCAATGCAAGAATCATAAACAATCTTAGGTATGCAGACGATACCGTGTTATTAGCAAAAAGTGAGCAAGAGTTACAAGACCTAGTGGAACAAGTAAACAGGCACAGTGCAGAATGTGGCTTAGATATTAACATCCAAAAAACAAACATTGTGATAATTAGCAGTGAAAAGGAAAGGTCATCAATGAACATCACAGTAAACGGGCAGATACTAGAACAAGTAACAAGTTTCTCCTATCTTAGACATATAATAATAGATGATGGCATAAGCGAAATAGAAATCAAAAAGAGAATAGGAATGGCCAAAAATGCTTTCAACGGCATGAAATCAGTATTAACATCTAGAGAGATTAATAACGCATTAAAAATAGGAGTTGTCAAATTCTACGTATATTCAACGCTACTGTATGGCGCGGAATCCTGGACATTGAACAAAGCAACTAGGAAGTCGAATAGAAGCCCTGGAGATGTGAATATACAGACGAATAGGTCGTATTTCATGGAAACAAAAACAATCAAATGCAGAGATTCTAGAAAAACTGGGAATTAAGAGAGTTGATGAAAGAAAGAAATGTGAGGCAAGTGAAATATTTTGGCCACGTTAAAAGACATGATACTTTTATAAAAGCCATACTGGAAGGCAAGGCTTAGGGCAAGCGAGCAAGAGGTAGACAACGATACAAGTGGGAAGATAACATCAAGAGATGGATGAACATCAGCCTGACAGAATGTACAGTCAAGGCGAGAGACAGACAGTGTTGGAGATCCATTGCAGCCAACCTTCATTGTGGAAACGGCACCTGATTAATTGACTAATTTAGCCTTTAGTATGTTTGGTCCATCTTGAGTATTATACAACCTTGATTTATTGACCATGCTGTCCCAGAATAATCTTCTGTTTACTCTGTCCATCTTTTTTAATTATGTCAGTGTTATCAATTATAATTTCTCCATATTTCCCGCTAACCAACCGTTTCCTGTTACATTTCTTCTTTCTAAATCTTTTTATATGTTCGTGTAATTCTTTCGAGTTGTGTTTTATTTCCAGATCCTCTATTTCTTTAAATTTCTTTGTATTTCTTCCGCAACCACTCTTCTTTCGCAACCTGCACATGTGACGCATTTCTCTATCTATTAATATATACTATGGAGTGTTCTTTGCTTTCTTACTTTGAGTCATTTTGCTCAAGATGTCATCGGTTATCCATAATTGTTTTTTCTTCTTCATCTTCACTGGCAATGTGGTATTTGCAATCTGTATACTGGTTTTTACACATTCCCATTTTGTATTAATGTTATCCTCAGGTTTTTCAATTCCATATTGTTCCATACTTTAAATGATTAACCTATTATATTTATTTTTTTACTTCAACCGGTACACTTGACTTATGTCTGGCTGTTTCAATGCTGACATATGTATTTCAGGTGTCTTCGATGTCCTTATTCCTGTATTTTTAAGTTTTATTTGTAATTTTAAGACTACATGGTTGTGGTCAGAGTTGATATCAGCACCAGGGTATAGTTTGGCATTTTTAACATTGTTTTAAAATCCATTTCTAATCATAATGTAGTCATTGTGGTTTCGTGTTCTATCTCCAGGGCTTTTCCATGTAAACGACTTCCTAAGGTTATGTTGGGAAAATGTGTTACAAACAATAAGATTGTTTTCTTCACAGAACTGTATCAGCCGGTCTCCTCTATCGTTTCTGTTTCCCAAGCCGTGTTGCCCAACTATCTGTTTATATTTATTTTTTCCAACTTTTGCATTCATGTCTCTCATAACAATTAGAACCACTAATGATTTTACAACTGTCACTGTTTGTTATAGGTCTTCATAATATTCTTCTAGCTTTTCATCACTATAATCAGTTGTTGGAGCATACGTCTGAAGATTCATCATGTTGAACGGTCTTGAAAACCTCTATGATTGTTCAACAGAGAAAGAGATAAACAGGTAAAGTAAGTAGTTTCAAAGCGTATGTACAAATCATAAAGACAATTCTTTTACTGAAATGTAATGTGAATTTGCTGAAACATCAAGGAATTTATTAGACGGTGTGCTTTATATGACAAGAGAAGGTCCATCACAATATCTATTTCTTTTACCACACAGGTTTGTTTGTTTGTTTGTTTGTTTTTTACCTGCAACAACAAAGCCAATTGCTAACATCAAATAGACATTATTGCAGTTTCTGGGGTGATCATTGGTCTCGCATTTGCTCGTACACATGGAGTCTTTCTATCTTTCCTACTTTACATTCTGTAATCCAAAAGGCAAAAAAAGGCAAAAATATCCAATTCTCGATTTACATCTCAGGGAATCCATTACATTTTAGCCTGCTGTCATCTCCAACGTTAACTCCATTGTTTGTAAAAATTTCAATTAAATGCTTTTCACCATGGTTATCTTATTAAGTACCATGGGATGATTAATCGTTTTAAGTGACTTCCAATATCTGCCATGAACTTATATATCCTCGACATGTTGTCATTGTGAAATATTCTATCAGTTAAAATATCGATATAGTAGTTTTCCCTAAGCTACCTCAATTAATTTCATATTTAGTATAACATGCCGGCTACCGTATTAACAATTTTATGTCATAACTGTGCCACACCTTTACTTCCCATTTTCCCCCGTCCATTTCTGTTAGATCCACACCTAATTTTTGTTTGGCACTGAATCTGTTAAATGCAATATTGCCATTGATTAGCATCACTATATCATCGCGAAATCTGTTGCTGTGTTTCTTGAATGTTTCGTTTACACAGCTGACACTTAAATGTTAGTTTTGCCATGTTTGCTCTTCCCTCAATTGTTGGAATCATGTTGTAAATGTGACTTGTATGTAACTTCCCATGTTTCTTAGTATGTGAAGTATGTGTGACCTCTTTGGTTTCTGAGATATAGTGAAGATCATCTTCATTATGTGCCCTGTCAACTGGTTTAGAAGCTCGTGTATCTCAACGTATATCTGTCCCTATTGTTCTGGATCAATTCTATTGATGATATTCCTCCTTGACACTGTCGCAGTCCATCCATCATCATTTCTCTCGATTGCTTAGATTTGATAGAGAAGGTGTTTGTAAATTAACTACGCGATTGCAGACAGTGTGTTTTGTATTATAGTAGGAGTTTGTGTCCTTGAATAACTGTAGATAGCTGACATACATATTTTTTAGAACTGACGCAGGTTTTATTTTGTATGGTGGTACTGGATCTTATGCAGCCTAGAACATGATCATTTGGCCCTTTCTCTTCTTATCAACCCCCAACTCGAATGGCTGTGGTGATTTGCACGGCCAAGCTATAGCTTTGGGCAGACATCCCAGTTTACAACCAGGCATAGTCTCTAGACAATGACTCGCAAATGTAGAATATAATATAAGGACATGATCCTGAATACAAGAAGGAAATTAAGATGGTGAAAGCACTTTGCAAATGAACTCTGTATACCCAACTATACCTAGCATTTCTATTCGTACATTTAATGGTTATTAACAAAATCTTGTAGAATACTCACAATGCAGCATGCAATTTTGCTGTCATTTATATTTCGCACTATTTTCCCCGTAGATAAAGGATAAATCCCACATCCTACAACCAGTGACTCTGTGATATGTATTTTAGGTAAAATATGATTCATCGATTCACTTCGCGTGATATATAATTCTACGCCTCGCAATATGCACAGAAATATTCCAGGCAATAAATCGTGCAACCTGTTGTTTGAGACTACTGTTTTAAACCTAGCCTTTCTGAACGTTAAATCTGTTTGTTATTAGCAATACTTTCTAGAATATCCATATTACAGCTAGCTACTTTTATTGTCTCTGATATTTTGCATAACTGTTTTTGTTTTGTTTTTTTGGTTAAGGGATACAAGCTTTCACAATGTAAGGGAAATAATTTTAGTACATTATTGGAGAGAAATACTTTTAATGAAATACATATTTTCTTTAAACTTTTATACTTCCGTGACTTTACTAAAATGAAGGAGATAGACAAGCAAAGAAACTAGTGTGATAGCATATGCATAATTCTTAGATACATTTCTTTTATTGGAATGTAACATGAATTTTCTAAACTTTTAAGGAATTTATTATAAGGAATGTTTTATTTGATATATTCTGAAATCATTTTACTAACCGCAGACTGGTGCTGAATACTTGTATTTTTGGCCGGCGAGAACAAAGCCGATGGTTAACTTCAAATGGACATTATCGCAGTTTCTGGGGCTGGTCATTGGCCTCGCAGTGTCTCGAACGCATATACTCTTTCGATCTTTCCTACCTTATATTCTGTAGTCCACAAGGGCCAAACATTCTCGATTTCCATCTCAGGGAATCCATTACATTTTAACCTGCTGCCATCTCCAAAATTAGCTCCATTGTTTTGTAAAATTTCAGTTCAACGCTGTTTGCCATGGTTAACTGACTATATGTCATGGGATGATTAATGGTCTTTAGGCATTTAACATATCTGCCATGGGCTTATATATATAGCCGAAATGTTGTCATTGCGTAATGTTCTCTCAATCTCATCTCATCTCATCATGTTCCACTTGTACCTTGCGGTGTCGAGGTGAAGTATAAACATCGTGAGAGTGCCCGATTGTGGGCTTCATGTATCGATATTCCCATGGGTCTGCTATTCCCTCCGTCCAACGTTTACGTGGTCGGCCTCTTCCTCTGTTTCCATATGGTCTGTACATCATTGCTTGTTGTGGTATGCTGTTGACTGGTAACCTACTTGCATGGCCAAACCATTTGACTTGTTGCTTTCTAATATTCTCTCAATTAGCATATCAATACAGTAGTTTTCAGTAAACAATCTCCTTTAATTGGATATATAATACAACATGTCTGCTACCATTTTAATTACTTTTAGATCATAACAGTGATACACCTATACTTCCAACTTTCCGCCATCCGTTTTATGTTAGGTCTACACCTACTTTCTTTTTTTCTCGCAAGATGCAGAGAAATATGCAAGCTAATAAATGGTGCAAACTGTTGTTTATGGCAACTGTTTCAAACCGAGCTTTTCTTAACCTTAAATCTGATGGTTATTAGCAATACTTTCTAAAATATTCACATTGCAGCGAGCTATTTTTATTGTCTCTAAAATTTTGCATAACTTGTTGTTGTTGTTTTGTTTTTTTTCATTGATAAGGATAAAAGCATTCACATTGTAAGAGAAATAATTTAAGTACAACATTATTGGAGATAATGCTTTTCACGAAACAAACATATTTTGTAATAACTTTTAAAAAAAACCTCTATCAGTGTACAGAAAATAAAGAGATAAACAGGCAAAGTAAGTAGTGTGAAAACTTGTGTACAACTCTTAAAGTCATTTCTTTTATTGGAATGTAACATGCATGTTCTAAAACATCCAGGAAATTTTTATGCGGTGTGCTGTATTTTACAAGTCTAAATTCATCACACCTATCGATGTCTGTGATAACAAAGGGTTGTATTTTTGACAGGCAACATGCATTGACACAGAGAAAGATGGGTTTTACAGCAACGTGGTACTCTCACCCTAGCAAACTTGGACCTGGATCTCGATCATGTCGAGTTTGCAATAATTCCCATTGTCTAATAAGGAAATATGGCCTTAACATCTGTAGACGTTGCTTCAGGCAATACTCTGATGACATTGGATTCAAAAAGTTTGACTGAACATTGAGGTATCTGGCTTGATTGTTGTACTAATAGTGTAAACACTTAATTCGCTAATTCAATAAATGGATATTATTAAGAGATTAATTGATTAAGAGATTAATCTTGAAGAGATTAGAACAAGAATCGCCATAGCAAAAGTAGCCTTTAGCAAGATGAAAAACATACTGACCAATAAAAAGATGTCAGTTGAAACGAGAAAAAGGGTATTGAGATGCTACATAGAACCTGTACTTTTATATGGATGTGAAACTTGGACAATGAGTAGTCAGGCTGAAAAACATCTGATGGTTGTAGAAATGTGGTTTCTGAGGAAAATGCAAAGAATACGAAGGACAGCCAGAAAAACCAATGAACAAGTCCTTCAAGAAACAAATAAAGATCGTCAACTGATTAGAGACATTAGACGTAGACAGTCACAATTTTTTGGGCATGCTATGAGAAGAAATGATTTGGAGAACTTGGTGACAGCTGGCAAGATCGAGGGGAACAGACCAAGGGGAAGACCTAGAAGCAAGTACCTGGATGGCTTGGTCTTGTGGCATGGTCGATACAGAAACACGGAGCTGATCCACGACTCTGGTGATCGAGTGAGATGGCAGAACATGACCGCCCACGCTTACCGGCATGGCACATGATGGATGGATGGATATTATTAAATGAAAAACTCCAACAACAAAGTCGATTGCTACCATCGAATAAACATTATTGAAGTTTCTGAGGTGATCATAGGTGTTGCAGTGGCTCAAACACATAAAGTCTTTCTATCTTTCCTACTTTACATTCTGTAGTAAACCAGGCCTAACATTCACGATTTACATCCTTTAATTTGATATATACATGGCTTGTCAAATGTTGGCTGTGGTGATTTGTAAAGGCCAAACTATAGCTTTAGGCAGAAATCCCCACACATGACCAGGCGGCGTAGTCTCTAGAAAATGACTGGCAAATGTAGAATATAATCTAGGAACACGGTCCTGAATCATCATAATCATCAAGTGGTATACCAGCTGGTGTATGCGTTCATGTCTTTCCACAGATTCTCAGTCTGTTGTGTTCTGGATCAACCCTGCTGTTGATATTCCTCCATGCCACCGCTTAAATCCATCTAGCACCATTTCTCCTGGTCGGACTCTGCCTCTTTTTCCCTCGATCTTTAAATACTTACATTATAAAATCACACAAAGTAATGCAGCTTTACAGAACGGAATTACAAACCAAAAGCTGCATTACTTTGTGTTATTTTATATTGTTAACATTTCCACAGCTTTACTGCAGTGCCAAATTGTAGTCACATTCTTACATTCAATGACAGTAACTTACTTGGTTAATATACCTACTCCAAATTCTTCCAGTGCTTCTAATTCTTCTATTGTGATTCCATCTGGTCCAGTTTTTTTTCCTTTTTTCATATATTTGACAGCGTCAGCGACTTCTTCTTTTAGAATAGGTGGACATTTTGAGTTACTTTCTTCTGTTAATTCTTCACTTTCTCCGTCGTATAATTCTCTTATATACTCATTCTAAATCTTTATTATAGCCTCTTCATCTAATAATATCTTTCCTGTATTTTATTTTAAACACCCTGTATTTACTCTTATGTTTTTCCCAGTGAGCTCACTGATTTGAATGTGCATATTTTTTTTTATATTTAATAGAATTTAATTCTTCTTCTTCTTCTTCTTCTTCTTCTTCTTCTTCTTATTATTATTATTATTATTATTATTATTATTATTATTATTATTATTATTATTATATTTTTTTTCTTCTTCTTCTTCTTCTTCTTCTTCTTCTTCTTCTTCTTCTTCTTCTTCTTCTTCTTCTTCTTCTTCTTCTTCTGCGTTCATCAGGAGTGTTGTTGTTTTTTTTTTCAGACGTAATTGCGGTGTGTCTCGTTAGGCACCTTTGGGCCAAAACCCTTAGGCCAACATATCCGACTTTAGCGTGCGTTTTTTTTATTCAGGTTAGCATTCTTGTGGGACTCTCACTGTTGTGGTGCCGTCCACATCCCAGCTGGTCAAGTTAGAGCGGTCGAAGACTTCACGGTCAGCCCTCAAGGGAAGGCAGGAGCAGTCCATGGGTATTTTCCACCATCCCAGGAGGCTTCCATAATTACAGGGCCGACGGGACGCAGAGGTGTTTCCAAGGCGCCAGGGCCGGGTTATATACTGGCCAAGACCTATTGACGCGTCCACGTCGAGCGTCCTGGGCAACAGGTCCCTTCGGGGTCCTGGCTAAAGTCAATAGGATCGCCGATTCCTTCGAAGTGGGAGAGTGTCTGCCTGTACGGCGAGGAACCACCAGTCTGCACACCAATAAGCCAGACATGGGACAACGGATACTCACGCAAAACTCAGGTCCTGTATGACATCACACTGATGTTGGACAACAGGATGCCTTCATCCGACATACAGGACTTCGCGTTGGAGCTCAAGCCAACGAACACAAGCAAGCAAGCAACAGGGCCGACACATAGCGCTCTGGTGCTGGGCTCACTCAAGGAATCACCACGTCCTGCACATGGCTGCTTTGATTCTTCACTTCCATGTATTGGGCATTTCGTTCGCCACATGCGCTCCCCACCAGCAACGGTCAGTCTGCAGACGACATCCACTCAGCGAGCTTTCGGTTCGGTCGTGTACGGACGCTGTGCCCGGATGACCATATAGTCAGAGCTGTTCCGGCCAGAAGACAAGATAGTCAGACCTGTTCCGGTCGGAAGACAAGATAGTCAGAGGGACACGAGGGACATTTCACTCGGATGTTTTTGCCTTGTACAAAGTTTTTATTTGCGACCCTTACGCCGGCGTATCCGACTTCGGCGGGCGTTTTTCAATCAGGTTAGACTTTTTTTGGGTTTCGAGGGACATTCTGTTGTGGTTTCGCCCACATCTCAGCTGGTCAAGGTAGAACGGCCAAAGACATTAGGTCAACCCTCAAGAGAAGGCAGCAGCAGACCATGGGCATTCACCGCCATCTAAGGAGGCTTCCATAATTGCAGGGCCGGCAAATAGAACTCTGAGACTGGTCTCACCTAAGGAATCGCCACGTCCTGTCCATTGCTGCTGTAATTCCTCACTTCCTTGTCGCTCCACACGCAACAAGGAACGGTCAGTCTGCAGATGACAACCACTCAGAAAGCTTTCGCCTCGAACATCCACGTAACGGGTTCGCTATTCAAGCGTTCCATTTCGTGTTATTGAGACGTTTTTCCACCTTAGTTTGCAGACGACATCCAGTCTGCAAGCTTTCACTTCGGACTTCCACGTAATGAATTCGCTAGCCAAGCGTTCCTTTTCGTGTTAAAGAGCCCTTTCTCCACCTTCGACTTTACCCATTCAATGATTTTTTTTTTATACAAGCTTGCGTCGTACCCAAAGCGCGGTTTTTCACCTTTAGTAAAGCTCACGAAGTAGACTACTTGTGCTGCCGGCTCAGCATCTTACCTCCATGCAGCAGAGAGCGAATACCGGCCAGGCCCTCTCATCCGGGGGGTCCCTCGTATCTCTCGGCTGGGAGCCTTCGAACATGTGTCTGGACCAAGCATGTAGCAGACTCAGCATCTCACCTCCATTTTGCAGTGGGTGAGTATCAGCCCGGCTCTCACATCCGGGGGTTATTGGCTTAGAGGCGTTCAGTCAAATACCTCAGCAGAGAGCCTTAGTATATATGTCCAGACCAAGAGTGTTGTGGCATCCTGCGCCTGATTCAGACTGTGACTGCCTGTCCTCAGTCTACCTGAAAGGCAGCAGGTGTGTGTGTCTCTTGATCTGGTTCCAGCAACCCTTGACCTGTCCGATATGTAGTTGTGCTATCATCGGCATAGATCTTGGGGGTCATTGGAATACACAAGCTCCTCTACCACGACATGGTGGAGGCACGTCAGAGGGGGGATTTAATTCAATTTTCTTGCACTACTCATTTAACCAACTTTATTTTGCCTTCACACATTTAACCACTATTTCTTTACTTATCTTACATTTGTCATTTTTACTCTGTTTTCTTGTGTCCATCAACCTTAAGATGTCTTCATAAATTTTTCTGAGCTTTTTAGAATCTCTTTGGTAATTATTTTTTTTTTGCTTGCTTGATGAAAGAAGTCCCTTAACATTTCCCATTGTTCATTTATACACTGTATTTTAGCTATTGCATTGTACCTAATTTTCACAGTCACTATGTATAGTTGAATTTCTTTATCTGCTTTCAGAACATCTTTAATAAGTCTCATTTTCTTAACCACATTTGTCCTCTCTTCAATCTCATTTTCATTTGTCCATACAATGGTACATGATCATTATTACAGTCAACACCAGGCGGTGTCTTAATATTAATTAAAGCATTTCCAAATCTTTTATTAATAAGTATATTGTCAATTTGTTTAAGTATTTTGTAATCAGAGCATTTTCATGTGTAAAGTCGTCTTTTATCGTGTTCAAACCAGGTGTTTCTAATTATCATAACTGTGGCGAAACGCCAATGGCTCATGTCCTCAGGCTTTCTTTTATTTTGGGTAAACAAGGGGAAACAGCTTTCGGGAGCTCTCAGTTCTCTTGTTCGCTCAATCACCATGAAAGATAGTTCTTTGGGTTACTTTCATAACACGATCTTTTCATGGAGCGATTAGATATATGTCTTTCCTTTCGGGTAGACCCGATGGAGCGCCTTGCGCCAAATGCGCACTGGTGCGACTTCTTAGGCAATTCATGTCCGTTTCTAAACTTATCGTTACCCACTGCCTAATGTCAAGATGTCAAGTTGAAGATTGGGACATTTTAAATGCAGCATACTGATGGTCTATGAAAGGTAATTTTAGGTTGTAATTAGTCCTGCACTTATAAATCTCTATTGTCTCGACTACTGAGATAAATTGGTGAAACGGCAGTCTTGCCATATTGGGAGGGGGTGACCGTTAGCCAATCTGGCTAAGCGTCTTGATCTTGGCATGGCAAGGGAACAAATCTGAACAATAAATATTTCCCAAATGATATCGCTTGTTCTTGGCAGCCGATAGACGAGTGCTATCTTTCCTTCTACGGCCTGAACTGGGCATACTGTCATCGTTCTGTAGAATATAATAATTAGATAGCTACGGTGTGCCGGAAGGAGGGAAGGGCTCCTTGGGGATGGGGTCCACCAATCTATGATCTATCTTCTTGAGCCGGAAGAGGCTATCCACAGTGCTATCTCTTTCGTCTTTTAGTCGATAGGATGATGTCGGGAATATAAATAAACTTCTTTATCTCATTGAGAGAACATGCATTCCTCTGAATCTATGTGTTATGTGAGGCACTGCCGGTACATTGCGGCGACAGCTCAGACAAGAGCAGCGGCCGGAAGGGGTAGTATCTTCTTTCCTATTCTTGCTGGGAATGGGGAACTACACTGCGTGCCATACAACCCCACTACTATAATATTAGTTAAGGGGGAGAAACACACAGATCACTAAGCACACCACACCACAAGAGCTTTGTCGTGAGAAAGGAATGGTTTGCAAGTGAGAGAGACGCCGGGAAACGAATGTGCCCAATAAGAATAAAGGCTTGGTATGAGTGTGGAGTGTGAGTCTTGTAGGCAAAAAGTACCTAGGGTCAAACGACAAGACTTCGTCAAGCAAAAGGCCTAGTCTAGAAAAGACGCCGCCAATCCAGGACTTCTGGTCAGGTCAGGCTAATTCACGCAGGTCGGGTAAAAAAATATATCTCTATTAATCTTATATATAAATAAGGATCGTCTGTCTGTCTGTATTTATGTCTGTCTGTATGTCCTTTATGTGTTCGCGAACGGCCCATCCGATTGAGATGAAATTTTCTACACGCCTTTCTTTCTTTTCAGTGCAGCCCACTGTGATATTTTGTTAGTGTGAAATCGCCTGCTTACTCAGTATTATTTCATTTTTCATTTTTCATCATAATTTCATATATTTCAGGGGACCTAACTCCGTAAAAGTTATTTCAAGGGGCATAACTTTTCTGTATAACTTATAGTCATATTGTGGCATCGTTTTCAAAGATTTATAAACTCTGTGTCCATAGTTATGTACCGGCATATGAGTTATAATAAATAATGATACAAACTGTAAGGCATTTTCAAAGTTTTCATAAAAATAATGCACAATGCATAACATTGTAACTCATCTTTATTTGCTTAAGAAGTTACTGTAGTCATGCAGGTGATTAGCAAGCGTTTTCATTAAAAATAATGGATGATGTGTGGAAGGACATTCTTTTAAGTTACTTTTTTTGTTGTATGAATTTAATGAGAACTTATATGACTACTTATATGAATTAAATGAGATGCTCCCCACCAGGGACTGGGCGAAGCCGGACAGGGTCAGGCAGACAGATAGACAGACAGACAGACAGACAGACAGACAGACAGACAGACAGACAGACAGACAGATAGTCGGGAACGGGAACTTATATGACTACTTATATGAATTAAATGAGATGCTCCACACCAGGAGCTGGGCAATGCCGGGCCGGGTCAGACAGACAGACAGACAGACAGACAGACAGTCGGTAACGGGAACGAGAACTTATATGACTACTTATATGAATTAAATGAGATGCTCCCCACCAGTGACTGGGCGAAGCCGGGCAGGGTCAGCTAGTAGGATATATTTTGTTGATAGCAGCTGATGTGCTGAGACCATTAGGAGTCTCCATGTCGGCTGTACCAGAAGTTTAGGCTGGAGACTCTCACTACTGTTTATTCTTTACAGGGTCCTTCCTTTTTTGAAAGTAGGAACAGAGCTGAAGGTCTCGACAGGGCGATACGCAGAAAGTATGTTGAAGACGAGGCCATGTCAAGTTTTGGGCCATGCCAGGTCTAAGGGTATGATCTCTACCAGATAGAGCCACAGCTGGCCCGAAAGAATGACCATCAGTCTTTCCAACACCTCGCCAGTCATCTCGATACGCTAAGATCGAGTCAGTTTGTATTCTGGACTGAACCCCACCTAAATATCAGACCCACCTATCCTTGTCTGAGACAGTGAAGGATACCTACCCAATTCCCGCTCAGGAACTATTTCCTTTTGTAAGAACTTTCCCTTAGCATTGTGACCAGGGATCACATGACAATTTCCCACGAACATTAATCTGGTTCCACGGAGAACCGTTGTTAGCCAAACGAACCGGGAGGGAAAGCAAGGAGGACTTATCATTTGGTGAGCGATATGTGGACAGAACGGACCTTGACTACAGCTTGGTCTATGATGTAAAGCCCTGATGCTCTGTGTCTGAACTGAATTCTGTGTCCGGGTTTTGTCTGTGTAGAACTATCTGTTTTAACTGCCTTAATCTTTCCTGTGCTGTTCTTGATTAGGTTAATAAAATTACTTTCAAGTTATTCTGACGATCGCCATGTTATTTATGCGTCAGCCAGAAATACACCTTAGAGATTAGGTCCCGAGGTCGAAAGAGAGAGTGACAGTGAGTCCAGGGAACGGAGGAGGGTTGGCAAGCAAAGACCTATCCCAGCCAGGGCAATAGAATAATATTGAAACATTGTGACAGGAGATTTGATACCCTCCACGTAGCTTGTTACAATAACATTGATATTTGCCCATTCTATTAGTTTCTCTCCTCTATCATTTCTTGTACCTAAACCACTATTCCCCACTGCATCTTCCCTTTTTCCATTTCCTACTTTTGCATTAAAATCTCCAAGTTTCGAAGACTCCTGTGGGTCGTCGTTAAAAGCTACGGAGTTCGTGCTTTATGCGACGCTTCCCGTGCTGCGGAAAGAGACCGAGCCATATGGGATAAAACCCGGTGCAATGAAGTCGACCCTGTAGACTTTTAAGCGACTTTTTAAGCGACTCTCCAAGTATAATTTTTTTTTTTTTTTTGGTAGAGACATCGCCATTTTTACTTCATCGTAAAAGTGTTGTATTTCTTCATCACTACTACTTGTTGTTGGTGCGAATACTTGTATAATATTTATATCTTTTGATTTGCCTTTAACGTTTGCCATAATAACTCTATCTGAAATAGACCAGTAACCATTAACTGACTTGGCTGGGGTTTTTTTCTTTCTTTTTTCTTTCTTTTTTTTTTTTTTTTTATCAAATAGTAGCCCTATTCTTTTCTCGTGTGTAGCCGGTCTTGAATACAATAATGAAATGAAAAGAGTGAAAGCACTTTGCAAATGAACACTCTGTATATCCAACCAAACCTAGCTTTTCTAATCGTTAAATTTAATGGTTATTAATAATATCTTGTAGAATACTCACAAGCCATTTCATTGTTGTTTATATTTCGCACTATTTATCCCCGTATATAAAGGATAAATCCTACATGCTACAACCAGTGACTCTGTGTGATATTTATTTTAGGCAACATATGATTCATCTCTTCTAGTGGTTCTCAACCGGGGAGAATCCCCCCCCAAGGGTGGTTGGGGGGGGGGGTAAGGTTTCCAGAGGGGGGAGGGGGTATTAAGATTATTACAAGATCGCGTCAATACTAGAACAGATTACTTGATATTGTTTCTCCCTCCATATTTTACGGTTCTGTATTTCTAGCCATTCTGAAATTCCTTTTATAACGTAAGACCCGCAAATCACGTTTTATGTAGGCGTCTATAGACTTGTTCTAGTATGTGTTATTAAATTTAGCTTCCAGTTTTACGTATACTGTGTAGGGGCTGGTGAGGGGGGTTATAGTCAGGAATTACGAAAAAAAAGGGGGGGGGGGGTGACGTTCTGAAAATATAGTGTAGGGGTGCATGGGCCAAAAACAGGTTGAGAACCACAGATCTATTCACTTCACGTAATATATAATTCTACGCCTCGCAGTATGCAGAGAAATATGTCAGGCAATAAATCGTGCAACTTGTTGTTTGTGGAGACTGTTTTAAACCTAGCGTTTCTGGACGTTACATCTTATGGTTATTAACAATATTTTCTAGACCATTCACATTCCAGCGAGCGATTTTTATTGTTTCCGATATTTTGCATAACTTCTTGTTCCCCATTGATAAGGGATAAAAACGTTCACATTGTAAGGGAAATAATTTAAGTACATTATTTGAGACAAATGCTTTTTCACGAAGTAAACATATTTTGTAATGACTTAACAACCTCTATGATTGTACAAAACAGAAAGAGATGAACAGGCAAAGTAAGTAGTGTGAAAACGTGTGTATAACTTTTATTGGAATGTAACATGAATTTTCTAGATCATCAAGGAATTTATTATGTGCATGCTTTATTTGACAAGTCTGAAATCACAGCAAACATTCTCTGCCTTACCGTTACACTTGTGGGTCCCTTGGAACTTTTTTTATTTTTGACCGGCAACAATAAAGCCGATGGTTAACATCAAATAGTCATTATTGCAGTTTCTGATTCAGTGATCATGGGTCTTGCAGTGACTCGAACACATATAGTCTTTCTATCTTTCCTACTTTACATTCTGTAGTCCACATCATGGATTTACATCTCAAGGAATCCATTACACTTTAGCCTGCTTCCATCTCCAAAATTAACTCCTTTGTTTTGTTTTTTTTTATTATTATTTCAAATCAACGCTGTTTGTCATGGTGAACTGATTAAATGCCATGGGATGATTAATCGTGTTAAGTGACTTCCCGCATCTGCCATGGGCTTATATATCGCCAAAATGTTGTCAATGCGAAAAGTTCTCTCAATTAAAATATCAATTCATTAGTTTTCCATAAGCAACCTCCTTTAATTTGATATATAATACAACATGTCTGCTACCAAATTAACAACTTTTATATCATAACTGTGACACACCCGACATCCATTTTTGTTTGGTCCAAACCAAACTGCTTTTTGAATGGCGCCTTTGGATTCTGAGCCCTGTCAAATGGCTTAGGCTTGCATGCATCTCACCCCATGTCGGTCAATACTGTTCTGGATCAATTCTATTGATATTTCCCCTTGACACTGTCGCAGTCCATTCATCATCATTTCTCTCGATTGCTTAGATTTTGTCGTGAGGGTGTTTGTAAATTAACTTAGCGATTGTGGACAATTTGTTTTGTAGCGTAGTAAGAATTCATGCCCTTTGATAGCTGTGGAGAGCCGAAATGCATGTTTTGTCAAATGTTGGCTGTGGTGATTGGCAAAGTCAAACTATAGCTCTAGGCATAAATCCCTGTGACAACCAGGCCTACAGTCTCTAGACAATGACTCGCAAGTGTAGAATAGAATCTAGGGGAAAGAATAGATCTAGGGAAAGGGAACAAGGGGAAGGCAGAAAAGTAAATACCTGGTTGGCTTGGCCACGTGGCATGGTCGAGACAGGAACATTGAGTTGATCCACGACTCTGGTGATCGAGTGAGATGGTGAAACTTGACCGCCCGCGCTTATCGGCATGACACATGGTGATGATGAGAATACTAACACTGCAGCAAACGATTTCATTGTTATTTATATTATGCACTAATTTTCCCCGTAGATAAAGGATAAATCCTACATCCTACAACCAGTGACTCTGTTTGATATGTATTTTAGGCTAAATATGATTCATCTATTCACATCACGTGAAATATTATTCTGCACCTCGCAAGATGCAGGGAAATGTGCCACACAATAAATCGTGCAACCTCTTGTTTGTGGCTACTGTTTTAAGGGGGGAAGTGGGTTCTAGGGTGTCAGGCATTGGTAGTACCTTTGGTAAAGATGTCTGTCATGTCCTTTCCAGGGCCCATTCCCCACTGGTCCAAGCCTGACATCCAGCTCCTAGTAGCTGTCAGCATGCGACAGCGGCCAGCCCTCCACTCCCCCCCCCCCCCCGGGCAACAGCTGTGACAGGCTGGCTAAACCAGGCGTGAGTAACCGATTTGGTGTTAAACAATCCGTGAACTATTCTATGCCTACCCGTCATGTGAAGACAGGATTCGGCAGACTGCGCGGAAGAACTCGTTTATGATTCAACGGGCAAGACGGCGTTTACCTGCAAAGCGTTGTGGGACGTAATGAGCACGGCAAGGCACGTAGAGCGCCCTGATCATCCACTGCACCTGTATTCGTCTTCAGTCGTCTTGACTTGTCTTGCCGCTGGACTCAGGTGGACTCAGGCGAGAGAGTGAGGTCGACGAATTGCGCAACTCTTCCTCACTTTAATTCAATTCATCGCGCAAGTCATTCTTCATCTAACTTCATATATCACCTTCAAGCCCTCTGGCAATGCGCGAGCGGCGAAGCGGCAAGCGTGGGTACGCTGGCAGTCGTAGTCGCAGACCTGCACACAGGCGGCTCAGGTTATGTGGTCGTCTTCTACTGACCGGAGCAGCAGTGGGATTCGGTAGCCCCCTGAGTGACCGCGCAGCCCTCTATAGGAAAGCAGGAAAACACTGCTCACCTCCATAGCATGAGGGAGGAGCTAGAAAAGGTGCCCTAAACATTGTCTGCTCCATCATTACCTAACTAGCTAGCCGCGATTGGTGAGTACCCTATACTGCGGTCGACATACAAACAAAGTAAAAACAGGTTAAACTAAAAGAGCTAACCATATTCCCTTGACAATCGGAACTTGGAATATACGCACCCTACTTGATAGAGATGGCGCGTCGGGTCCAGAGAGACGAACAGCACTGATTGGGGGAGAGCTTGGCAGGTACAACATCAACATTGCAGCCTTGAGCGAGACACGACCTACAGAAGAAGGCCAAATCTGTGAAATAGGTGCCAGCTATACATTTTGTTGAATAGGAAGGAAAAGCGAGGAAAGACGCCAATCCGGTGTGGGATTTGTCATTAAGTCCGCCATGGTTGGCAACCTAGCTGGATTTCCGCAGGCTATAAACGACAGGGTTATGACTATGACGTTGCCCCTGCTGAACAGAAGGAAGCATGCAACCATCGTCAGTGTCTACGCACCAGCCATGACCAATGAGGATAACGTCAAGAACAAGCTTGTGACGACCTGCACAATGTATTAACACCTGTTTCCTGAAAAGACAAATATATACTCCTTGGGGGTTTCAATACCAGAGTAGGCACGGACACAAGCTCTTGGAGTGGCATTATTGGAATGCACGGAGTCGGAAATTGTAACAGCAATGGACTCCTCCTTCTACAGACATGTGCCGAACACGATCTCCTGATCACCAACACAACTTTCCGTCATCCCATGAGAAATAGGACATCGTGGATGCACCCTCACTCGAAACACTGGCACCTCAATGACTATGTCATCGTCAGGAGGAGTGACAAACAAGACGTTCGGCTGACAAAAGCCATGTGCGGTACCAAATGTTGGACAGATAATCGTCTCATTGTCTCAAAAATAAACATACACATCAAACCACAACGGCGTCCTCACGGGGTAAAATGCAAAAGAAACTAAATGTCACCAGCCTAAACAGCAAAATAAAATGCAACTGTAGTTTGAAAATATGCTGGAAGACCGCCTCAAGCCCAATGCTGCAGCTAAACAGGATGCAGAAACAGAGTGGAGAGCCCTAAAGGACATATTTACAACACTGCTATGGAAATCCTGGGTCCAGCCCCCCGAAAGCATAAGGACTGGTTTGATGAAAATTGCGAAGACATCAACCAATTGCTGGCCGAGAAACACCTTCTCCTTAAGGCATATTTGAATGACCCGAAGTCAACATCAAAATAGGATGCCTTCAATAACATTCGGAGAGTAGTGCAGCAGAAACTTCGGCACATGATGGACTCCTGGCTGAGCAACAAAGCTGATGAGATTCAAAGCTTTGCCGACAGTCATGATATGGAAAACTTCTACGACTCTATGATTTGCAAGCTTTGGGCAGACATCCCTGTTCACAACCAAGCCTAGTCTCTAGAAAATGACTCGCAAATGTAGAATATAATATAAGGACGTGGTCCTGAATACAAGAAGGAAATTAAGAGGGTGAAAGCACTTTGCAAATGAACACTGTATACCTAACTACACCTAGCTTTTCTATTCGTACATTTAATGGTTATTAACAAAATCTTGTAGAATACTCACAATGCAGCAAGCCATTTTGCTGTCGTTTATATTTCGCACTATTTTCCCCGTAGATAAAGGGTAAATCCCACATTCTACAACCAGTGACTCTGTGTGATATGTATTTTAGGCAAAATATGATTCATCAATTCACTTCACGTGATATACAATTCTACGCTCGCAACATGCACAGAAATATTCCAGGCAATAAATTGTGCAACCTGTTGTTTGAGACTACTGTTTTAAACCTAGCCTTTCTGAACGATAAATCTGTTTGTTATTAGCAATACTTTCTAGAATAGTCACATTACAGCGAGCTTTTTCTATAGTCTCTGATATTTTGCATAACTGTTTGTTTATTTGTTTGTTTGTTTGTTTTTTTTTTAAGGGATACAAGCTTTCACAATGTAAGGGAAATAATTTAAGTACATTATTGGAGAGAAATACTTTTTAATGAAATAACATATCTTTTCAAAACTTGTATACTTCCGTGATTTTACAAAAATGAACGAGATAAACAAGCAAAGAAATTAGTGTGATAGCTTGTGCAAAATTCTTAAAGACATTTCTTTTATTGTAAAGTAACATGAATTTTCTAAAACATCAAGGAATTTATTATGAGGAATATTTTGTTAGACAAGTCTGAAATCATCGTACTAACCTTCAGTATAGGGCTGAACTCTTGTATTTTTTGGCCGGCTATAACAAAGCCGATGGCTAACGTCAAATGGACATTATCGCAGTTTCTGGGGCTGGTCATTGGTCTCGCAGTGTCTCGAACACATATACTCTTTCGATATTTCCTACCTTATATTCTGTAGTCCACAAGGCCTAACATTCTCGATTTACATCTCCGGGAATCCATTACATTTTAACCTGCTGCCATCTCCAAAATTAGCTCCATTGTTTTGTAAAATTTCAGTTCAACGCTGTTCGCCATGGTTAACTGACTATATGTCATGGGATGATTAATGGTCTTTAGTCACTTAACATATCTGCCATGGGCTTATATATATATATATATATATATATATATATATATATATATATATATATATATATATATATATATATATATATATATATATATATATATATATATATATAGCCGAAATGTTGTCATTGCGTAATGTTCTCTCAATCTCATCTCATCTCATCATGTTCCTCTTGTACCTTGCGGTGTCGAGGTGAAGTATATACATCGTGAGAGTGCCCGATTATGGGCTTCATATATCGATATTCCCATGGACTCTGCTATTCCCTCCGTCCAACGTTTGCGTGGTCGGCCTCTTCCTCTGTTTCCATCTGGTCTGTACATCATTGCTTGTTGTGGTATGCTGTTGACTGGTAACCTACTTGCATGGCCAAATCATTTGACTTGCTGCTTTCTAATATTCTCTCAATTAGCATATGAATACAGTTAGTTAGTTAATTAATTAGTTAGTTAGTTAGTTAGTTAGTTAGTTAGTTAGTTAGTTAGTTAGTTAGTTAGTTAGTTAGTTAGTCGTGGTTCCAACTTCACGGCAACGGGTTGTCCCCATATTGCTCCGTTCCTGTGCCAGTTAATATCACACAAAATGCTCCTCACTGCCAAAAGTGAACAATGCCAACAGACTGCACAGGTGCACTGTGCATAATGCCGCCGCCAGAATGCCAACACAAAAGTCCTCCATGAAAAATCAAGTTCATCGTCGATGGAAATGGCAGTAACCAGAAAGACTTCATTGACCCGGGTTTTATCCCATATGGCTCGGTCTCTTTACACAGGACAACCCGCCGAAAGTGCCGCACAAAGCACGAACTCCGTAGCTCCAGCGGCGATTCCCAGGAGTCTCCTGAAAAATGCACTCGTGAGCCGAAAAGGCAAACCAGTCAATCCAGCAACAGCCGGCCGCCGTCGTTCCGAACATGCAGTTCACGCTACACACAACCGCGGACAGATGTAAAAGCATTCCACGCGAATCTCACAGCTCACAGTGTCGCGCCACGCACTCACTTAGTAGCAGGGCTATGGAACCATATCCTCCTTAGTCGCCTCTTACGACATGCATGGTAGGCAACAGTGTTACTATTCTTTGCTCCCCCGTATGGTCCCCGGCAACACACGGATGATCAATACAGTAGTTTTCAGTAAGCAATCTTCTTTAATTGGATATATAATACAACATGTCTGCTACCATTTTAATTACTATTAGATAATAACAGTGATACACCTACACTTCCCACTTTCCGCCATCCGTTTTATGTTAGGTCCACACCTACTTTTTTTTTCTCGCAAGATGCAGAGAAATATGCAAGCTAATAAATGGTGCAACCTGTTGTTTATGTCAACTGTTTCAAACCGAGCTTTCCTTAACGTTAAATCTGATGGTTATTAACAATACTTTCTAAAATATTCACATTGCCGCGACCTATTTTTATTGTCTCTAAAATTTTGCATAACTGTTGTTGTTTTGTTTTGTTTTTTCATTGATAAGGATAAAAGCAATCACATTGTGAGGGAAATAATTTAAGTGCAACATTATTGGAGATAAATACTTTTCACGACACAAACATATTTTGTAATAACTTTTAAAAAAACCTCTATGAGTATTGAAAATAAAGAGATAAACAGGCAAAGTAAGTAGTGTGAAAACTTGTGTACAACTCTAAAAGTTATTTCTTTTATTGGAATGTAACATGACTTTTCTAAACCATTGAGGAAATTATTATGTGGTGTGCTGTATTTTGAAAGTCTAAAATCATCACACTTGTCAATGTCTGTGATAACAAAGGGTTGTATTTTTGACAGGCAACCTGCGCTGACACATAGAAAGATGGGTTTTACAGCAACGTGGTACTCTTACCCTTGCAAACTTGGACCTGGATCTCGATCATGTCGTGTATGCAGTATTTCCCATTGTCTAATAAGGAAATATGGCCTTAACATCTCTAGATGTTGCTTCAAGCAATACTTTGATGACATTGGATTCAAAAGGTTTGACTGAAAATTGAAGTCTCTTGCTTGATTGTTGTACTAACAGTGTAAACACTTTATTCGCTAATTCAATAAATGGAGATTATTAAATGAAAAACTCCAACAACAAAGCCCATTGCCAACATCGAATAAACATTATTGCAGTTTCTGAGGTGGTCTGGTTCCAGCACCCCTTGACCTGTCCGACTTGTAGTTGTGCTACCATCGGCATAGCTCTTGAAGGTCACTGGAATACACAAGCCCCTCTACCACGACATGGTGGCGACACTTCAAATTGGGGATTTAATTCAATTTTCTTGCACTACTCATTTAACAAACTTTATTTTGCCTTCATACATTTAACCACTATTTCTTTATTTATCTTACATTTGTCATTTTTACTATGTTTTCTTGTGTCCATCAACCTTAAAATGTCTTCATCCATTTTTCTTAGCTTTTTAGAATCTCTTTGGTAATATTTTTTTTTTTTGCTTGCTTGATGAAAGGAGTCCCTTAACATTTGCCATTGTTCATTTATACACTGTATTTTAGCTATTGCATTGTACCTATTTTTCACAGTCACTCTGTATAGTTCTTGAATTTCTTAATCAGCTTTCAGAACATCTTTATTAAGTCTCATGTTCTTAACTACATTTTTCCTCTCCTCAATCTTATTTTCATTTGTCCATATAATGGTCATGATCGCTATTACAGTCAACACCAGGCGGTGTCTTAATATTGATTTAAGCATTTTCAAATATTTTATTAATAAGTATATTGTCAATTTGTTTAAGTATTTTCTAATCAGAGCATTTCCATGTGTAAAGTCGTCTTTTATCCTGTTCAAACCAGGTGTTTCCAATTATCATAACATTGATATTTGCCCATTCTATGTTTCTCTCCTCTATCATTTCTTGTACCTAAACCACAATTCCCCACTGCATCTTCCATTTTTCCATTTCCTACTTTTGCAATAAAATCTCCATGATTCGGAGACTCCTGTGGGTCGTCGCTAAAAGCTACGGAGTTCGTGCTTTGTGCGATGCTTTCCGTGCTGCGGAAAGAGACCGAGCCATATGGGATAAAACCCGGTGCAATGAAGTCGACTCTGTCGACTTTTAAGCGACTTTTTAAGCGACTCTCCAAGTATAATTTATATTTATTTATTTATCTTTTTTGAGACATCGCCATTTTTACTTCATCGTAAAAGTGTTGTATTTCTTCATCACTACTACTTGTTGTTGGTGCGAATACTTGTATAATATTTATATCCTTGAGTTTGCCTTTAACCTTGACCATAATAACTATATCTGAAATAGACCAGTAACCATTAATTGACTTGGCTGTTTGTTTGTTTTTTATCAAATAGTAGCCCTATTCCTTTCTTGTGTGTAGCCGGTCTTGAATACAATAATGAAATGAAAAGAGTGAAAGCACTTTGCAAATGAACACTCTGTATATCCAACCAAACCTAGCTTTTCTAATAGTTAAATTTAATGGTTATTAATAATATCTTGTAGAATACTCACAAGCCATTTTATTATTGTTTATATTTCGCACTATTTTTCCCCGTATATTAAGGATAAACCCTACATGCAACAACCAGTGACTGTGTGATATGTAATTTAGGCAACATATGATTCATCTCTTCTAGTGGTTCTCAACCGGGAAGAATTCCTTCCCCCCCCCCCCCCCAAGGGTTAAGGTTTCCAGATGGGGGGGGGGGGGAGATTAAGATTATTATAAGATCGCGTCAATACAAGACCGATTACTTGATATTGTTTTTCCCTCCATATTTTACGGTTCTGTATTTCTCGCCATTCTGAAATTCATTTTATAACGTAAGTAGACCCGCAAATCACGTTTTATGTAGGCGTCTATAGACTTGTTCTAATATGTGTTATTAAATTTAGCTTCCAGTTATACGTATACTATGTAGAGGCGGGGGGAGGGGGGTTTATAGCGAGGAAATACGAAAAAAGGGGGGGGTGACGTTCTGAAAATATGGTGAAGGGGTGCATGGGCTAAAAACAGGTTGAGAACCACTGATCTATTCACTTCATGTAATATATAATTCTACGCCTCGCAAGATGCAGAGAAATATGTCAGGCAATAAATCGTGCAACCTGTTGTTTGTGGAGACTGTTTTAAACCTAGCGTTTCTGAACGTTACATCTGATGGTTATTAACAATATTTTCTAGAACATTCACATTCCAGCGAGCGATTTTTATTGTCTCCGATATTTTGCATAACTTCTTTTTCCCATTGATAAGTGATAAAAGCGAACGCATTGTAAGGGAAATAATATAAGTACATTATTTGAGAGAAATGCTTTTTCACGAAGAAAACATATTTTGTAATAACTTAACAACCTCTATGATTGTACAAAACAGAAAGAGATGAACAGGCAAAGTAAGTAGTGTGAAAACGTGTGTATAACTTTTATTGGAATGTAACATGAATTTTCTAGATCATCAAGGAATTTATTATGCGGCATGCTTTATTTGACAAGTCTGAAATCACAGCAAACATTCTCTGCGTTTATGTCACAGTTGTAGGACTTGTTGATCTTTTTTTTGTTTTTTTGACCGGCAACAATAAAGCCGATGGTTAACATCAAATGGTCATTATTGCAGTTTCTGCGTGTGATCATAGGTCTTGCAGTGACTCGAACACATATAGTCTTTCTATCTTTCCTACTTTACATTCTGTAGTCCACATCATGGATTTATATCTCAAAGAATCCATTACACTTTAGCCTGCTTCCATCTCCAAAATTAACTTCATTGTTTGTTTTTTTTTGTTTTTTTTTTAAATTTCAATTCAACTCTGTTTGCCATGGTTAATTGATTAAATGCCATGGGATGATTAATCGTTGTAAGTGACTTCCCGTATCTGCCATAGGCTTATATATCGCCAAAATGTTGTCAATGCGAAAAGTTCTCTCAATTAAAATATAAATTCAGTAGTTTTCCATAATCAACCTCGTTTAATTTGATATATAATACAACTTGTCTGCTACCAAATTAACAACTTTTATGTCATAACTGTGACACACCCGACATCCATTTTTGTTTGGTCCAAACCTGCTTTTTGAATGGGGCCTTTGGATTCTGAGCCCTGTCAACTGGCTTATGCTTGCATGCATCTCAACCCATATCGGTCAATACTGTTCTGGATCAATTCTATTGATATTTCCCCTTGACACTGTCGCAGTCCATTCATCATCATTTCTCTCGATTGCTTACATTTGGTAGTGAAGGTGCTTGTAAATTAACTTAGCGATTGTAGACAATTTGTTGTGTAGCGTAGTAAGAGTTCATGCCCTTTGATAGCTGTGGAGAGCCGGAATGCATGTTTTGTCAAATGTTGGCTGTGGTGATTGGCAAAGTCAAACTATAGCTCTAGGCATAAATCCCTGTGACGACCAGGCCTACAGTCTCTAGACAATGACTCGCAAGTGTAGAATAGAATCTAGGGGAAAGTATAGATCTAGAGAAAGGGAACAAGGTGAAGGCAGAGAAGTAAATACCTGGTTGGCTTGGCCACGTGGCATGGTCGAGACAGGAACACTGAGTTGATCCACGACTCTGGTGATCGAGTGAGATGGTGAAAATTGACCGCCCGCGCTTATCGGCATGACACATGGTGATGATGAGAATGCTAACACTGCAGCAAACGATTTCATTGTTATTTATATTATGCACTAATTTTCCCCGTAGATAAAGGAAAAATCCTACATCCTACAACCAGTGACTCTGTTTGATATGTATTTTAGGCTAAATATTATTCATTTATTCACTTCACGTGAAATATTATTCTGCGCCTCGCAAGATGCAGGGAAATATGCCAGACAATAAATCGTGCAACCTCTTGTTTGTGGTTACTGTTTTAAGGGGGGGGGGGGGGTTCTAGGGTGTCAGGCATTGGTAGTACCTTTGGTAAAGATGTCTGTCATGTCCTTTTCAGGGCCCATTCCCCACTGGTCCAAGCCTGACATCCAGCTCATGCCTGTGGCTCCTACTAGCTGTCAGCATGCGACAGCGGCCATCCCCCGGGCAACAGCTGTGACAGGCTGGCTAAACCAGGCGTGGGTAATCGATTTGGTGTTAAACAATCGGTGAACTATTGTAGGCCTACCCGTCATGTGAAGACAGGATTCGGCAGACTGCGCGGAAGAACTCGCTTATGATTCAACGGGCAAGACGGTGTTTACCTGCAAAGCGTTGTGCAACGTAATGAGCACGGCAAGGCACGTAGAGCGCCCTGATCATCTACTGCACCTGTATTCGTCTCCAGTCGTCTCGACTTGTCTTGCCACTGGACTCAGGTGGACTCAGGCGAGAGAGTGAGGTCGACGAATTGCGCAACTCTTGCACACTTTAATCAAACTCATCGCGAAAGTCATTCTTCATCTAACTTCATATATCACCTTCAAGCCCTCTGGCGATGGGCGAGCGGCGAAGCGGGAAGCGTGGGTACGCTGGCAGTCGTAGTCGCAGACCTGCACACAGGTGGTTCAGGCCATGTGGTCGTCTTCTACTGACCGGAGCAGCAGTGGGATTCGGTAGCCATTTAAGTCCGCCCTGATTGGCAAATTAGCTGGATTTCCTAAGGCTATAACATGATCATTTGGCCCTTTCTCTGCCCCCCCCCCCCCCCACCCTTCAACTCGAATGGTTGTGGTGATTTGCAAGGCCAAACTATAGCTTTAGGCAGACATCCCTGTTCACGACCAGGCCTAGTCTCCAGAAAATGACTCGCAAATGTAGAATGTAATATAAGGACATAATCCTGAATACAAGAAGGAAATTAAGAGGGTGAAAGAACTTTGCAAATGAACACTGTATACCCAACTATACCTAGCTTTTCTATTCGTACATTTAATGGTTATTAACAGTATCTCGTAGAATACTCACAATACAGCAAGCCATTTTGCTGTCGTTTATATTTCGCAGTATTTTCCCTGTAGATAAAGGATAAGTCCCACATCCTACAACCAGTGACTCTGTGATATGTATTTTAGGTAAAATATGATTCATCTATTCACTTCGCGTGATATATAATTCTACGCCTCGCAACATAAATAAATAAATGTTTTGCGTATCCTTTTACAGGACTTAGCTGCCAACAGCAGCATCTTTCAGCTGTCTGTTGATCTCTTGACAAGATTACGCTCAGTAGTTTGCCATCCTCGCAACATACACAGAAATATTCCAGGCAATAAATCGTGCAACCTGTTGTTTGAGACTACTGTTTTAAACCTAGCCTTTCTGAACGTTAAATTTGTTTGTTATCAGCAATAATTTCTAGAATATTCACATTGCAGCGAGATATTTTTATTGTCTCTGGTATTTTGCATAACTGGTTTTTTTTTCCCCCAGCTGTTAAGGGACACAAGATTTCACAATGTAAGGGAAATAATTTAAGTAATTATTGGAGAGAATTACTTTCCAATGAAATAACACATTTTTAATAACTTTTAAACCTCGGTGATTTTAAAAATATGAAGGAGATAAACAAGCAAGGAAATTAGTGTGAGAGCTTCTGCATAATTGTTAAAGACATTTCTTTTATTGGAATGTAACATGAATTTTCTAAAACATCAAGGAATTAATTATACGGAATACTTTATTTGACAAGTCTGAAATCATTGTCCGAGACTATTGAGAAAATAATATTTTACGCTTGTATTTTTGGCCGGCGAGAACAAAGCCGATGGTTAGCATCAAATAGTCATTATTGCAGTATCTGGGGATGATCATTGGTCTCGCACTGGTTCGAACACATATAGTCTTTCTATCTTTCCAACCTTATATTCTGTAGTTCACAAGGCCTAACACTCTCGATTTACATCTCAGGGAATCCATTACATATTACCCTGCTGCCATCTCCAAAATTAGCTCCATTGTTTTGTCAAATTTCAGTTCAACGCTTTTCCCATGGTTAAATGCCATGAGATGATTAATCGTCTTAAGTGACTTAACGTATATATATATATATATATATATATATATATATATATATATATATATATATATATATATATATATATATATATATATATATGGCCGAAATGTTGTCAATACGACATGTTCTCTCAATTAACATATCAATACAGTAGTTTTCACTAAGCAATCTCCTTTAATTTGATATATAATACATGTATGCTACCATTTTAATTACTTTTAGGTCATAACTGTGACACGCCCTTACTTCCCATTTTCCGGCTTCCATTTGCGCTTGGTCCAAACTTACTTTTTTTTTTCGGGCAAGATGCACAGAAATATTTTTTCCCCCGCGTTTCCATCCTGTTTTAGGATATTGCGGTCAACACCAGCATCTTTCAGCTGTATGTTGATTCCTAGGCAACACGCCACGAATTTCTGAGCGACCGGCTCCATACTCTCGCAAGTCACTGGCGCGACTCGAACCCCTTCAGATTCTCGTGCGCTCACGTCAACCACGAGAGTATTCGGGGTTACGGAGAAAGCTGCTAACCTCTCAGCCAGGGAGACCGCCGCACAGAAATATACCAGGCAATATAAAATCGTTCACATTGTAAGGGAAATAATTTTACTACAAACATTATTAGAGAGAAATACTTTTTCGCGAAGTAGCCATATTTTGTAATAACTAGAAACCTCTGTGATTGTACAATAAAGAAAGAGGTAAGCAGGCAAAGTAAGTAGTGTGAAAACTTGTTACAACTCTCTTAAGACATTTCTTTTATTGGAATGTGACATGAATGTTTGAAAACATCAAGGAATTTATTACTCGGTATGCTCTATACGACATGTCTGAAATCATTATACAGTTCGCTGATGAAATCTAGTCTGTATTTTTGATCGGCAACAGCAAAGCCGATTTCTAACATCAAATAGTTATTATTTCAGTTTCTGGGGTGATCATTGCTCTCGCACTGGTTCTCATTAAACAATCAAACAGTTCTCATTAAAAATAATGGATTTATTTTAGATACGTTAGAATTTTATTTCTGTACTTTTTTGGGAGTGGAACTTTTGAATTAATCGAAGCATTTGTTTTTTCCGTCCGCTTGGCCGAGAGAAGGTCAGTACACAATTCGCATGTGTATATGCTTGATTTTGTTTTTGTTTTAAAAAAATAAGGTTGGCCGCGTGTGTGTCAACATCAGGTTTTTCATTCAATGTTGTGGGCGTGAAAGAGAACACATGGTGTGTGGAAGGACATTTTTTTTCCATGCCGGGCCGGGTCACACGGACGGACGGACAGACAGACATATAGTCAGGAACGGAAGCTTATATGACTACTTATACGAATTAAATGAGATGCTCCCCACCAGGGCCTGGGCGAAGTCGGGCCGGGTCGGACAGACAGACAGACAGACAGACAAACAGACAGACAGACAGACAGACAGACAGACAGACAGACAGACAAGCAGATAGATAGATAGATAGATTAGATAGATAGATAGATTAGATAGATAGATAGATAGATAGATAGATAGATAGATAGATAGATAGATAGATAGATAGATAGATAGATAGATAGATAGATAGATAGATAGATAGATAGATAGATAGATAGATAGATGGATGGATGGATGGATGGATGGATGGATAGGATGGATAGATAGATAGGATAGATAGACAGGACATATAGATAGGACGGACGGACGGACGGACGGACGGACGGACGGACGGACGGACAGACAGACAGACAGACAGACAGACAGACAGACAGACAGACAGACAGACAGACAGACAGACACAGACAGAGGGATAGATTCCCGCCAGGGGCTGTTCGAAGCCGGGCTGGGTCAGCTAGTTTACATGATAAAACTTGTTATTTACTTACTGTTTGTTTGGTATTGAATCAGTTAACAATATCGTATAGATTACTCACGCTGCAGCAAGTCACTTAGTTCGAAATTTCCGTTTTGTATTTGTGTGTATCTTTCGTGTGTGGAATTTCCCCAATCTTGCTTCACGTTCATGTGAGAAAATATTAGCCACACTTCCAGCAAGCCACACCAGCATTGGCGTCGGATCCTTTACACGTGATAGCTTCAAACGGACTTCTTGAGCATCGCTGACTGTATCTGCTGTTGTTTCTAATTCTTCTTCAGTGATCAAAGATTGTCATGCACTTATTCAGCCATGCGTCACCAACGGGATAGTTCGCTTGTGGTTTTCCGCGGACCAGAGTCTCTCTCTCTCTGCCTGTATACCTGCATGTCTATCTACCTATTTACATCTCTATGTCTCTCTCTCTACCTACCTATCCGTCTATCTACTTATCTATCTGTCTGTCTGTCTCTCTTTCGTCCATCAAGAATGATGATGACCATTCATTTCATCCAGTGGGGTTGAATGTATGGAGCCGTGAGTTCTAAGATGGCTAATAAGGCCTGTTTTGGCTCGAAATGTTCTTTGACAATTTAGGCAAAGAATGCTTGACATTCCAGGAGGAGGATCTCCTGCAGTGGTTTTTCTGTCCAGTCTTTTTTTTTTTTTTCACAGCTTTTGCAGTCCTGGTTGCTTCCCAAGTGACTGCACCCTTGTATAATGAGATACGCCACGAATTTCGTCTTCGGCAACAGTCTCCCAAGTGTCGTGGTGAATTCCAAAAGCTTTTAGTGATATATTTGAAGTACAACGTGTCGGTTAGATCCTCTGGTCAAGCACAGTCGCGCCACTCTCTCCTTACAATGATTGTGTATCTGTCCTTCCATACTTTACACGTGATCCCAAAGGGCTCTGATCATAACCGCCATATCGTGCATCAATATCCCACACATGGGGTGCAGACTCGGCCAAATCGTCTGTCTGCTCCTTTCCCAGTTCACCATCATGCCCTGGGGAAAAGAGCCAACGGATTCTCCCGGTCTTGGATTGTTTAGTTCAAGCCTGTCACTCTCCACGAAACATGCCTGTCTCCATCCTTCTCAGCATGCTCTGTGAGTCCTTGTATGTACTGTTTGTCCTCCAGTCAGTGGAACGCTGAAGTGACTGCCTTCATCTCCACTCTCAGACTGTGTGTTATGATATCATCCGCCAGGCTCTCCTGCACTAAACACAATGGGAAAATAAAATAATAAGACTGTGGTAACATATGTGAGACGTGTGGTAAAATACTAGGGAAGAGAATAGCACCAAAGGTGTTGTGGTAGGTAGTCCTCATGTTGTTCGCTGCATTCTTCCGGACCTGAACTACAAGGAGGTATAGCTCATAAGCAGAATCATGTCTCAGGGGTTGAAATGCATTGGTCCAGCTAAAATGTGCAAATTTCATCTCCTTTCTTTCCAGTTAAAATGTGAAAATTTGATCTCTTGTCTGTCAAGCTCAAATGTGCAAATTTGATCTCTTGTCTGTCCAACTCACGCCTTCTCCGATAACATCATATAACCAGTTTCCTCTTTTCAGTCGCCTAATTCCTAATTCTTTGTTACAGAAAGCTTCCCCCACGACGCTTGACGGCAAACGTGGAAGATAATGATGATGATGATGACAGAAAGCTTCGAATCAACATCATTTTTTTCATACAATTTGCAAATTGAAAAGAAATCACTGCAAGATATGTGTGCTGTAGGAATATAACATGAATGGAAGTTGCCACTGAGATGGCCAGATATTGTTAATATGTCCTGACCAAATGTAAACAGTAACACACCGCATGATGCAATGTTTAGGAAACACGGGAAAAAGTCAAAGTCACTTGAAAATCAACAGTCGACTTCATTGCACCGGGTTTTATCCCATATGGTGCAGAATCTTTCCGCAGCGCAGAAAGCATGAACTCTGTAGCTCCAGCAACGACTCTCAGGAGTCTCCTAAACAATGCACCTGTGAACCGAAGGACGCGGCCCAGAATCGAACCCACAACCTTCAGAGCCTGAGTCAGATAGCTTGATCACTTCGTCACGGAAACACCCAGGCAACCACACATCATGTGTTTCTTGGAAATGAAAGAATTAATCGGATCCAGTAAGTTTGGTTTCTGTTTAAATGATGGAGGTCCTGCTTTGGTAAGTCACCAGTGTAACTTTTGTGGTCTAGATACACATATTAGACCCAGAATTGAACCCACAACCTTCAGAGCCTGAGTCAGATAGCTTGATCACTTCGTCACGGAAACACCCAGGCAACCACACATCATGTGGATTAATCGGATCCAGTAAGTTTGGTTTCTGTTTAAATGATGGAGGTCCTGCTTTGGTAAGTCACCAGTGTAACTTTTGTGGTCTAGATACACATATTAGACCCAGAATCGAACCCACAACCTTCAGAGCCTGAGTCAGATAGCTTGATCACTTCGTCACGGAAACACCCAGGCAACCACACATCATGTGTTTCTTGGAAATGAAAGAATTAATCGGATCCAGTAAGTTTGGTTTCTGTTTAAATGATGGAGGTCCTGCTTTGGTAAGTCACCAGTGTAACTTTTGTGGTCTAGATACACATATTAGACAACAATCAAGAGTAAAGATATAGTGCACAATCACAGCATATCCTTCATATGTAATAAACCATTACTATGGGAGTCATGCAGCTGGCGTGATAATGACTACGTCATTCATTCAGCGTCAATTAGTCTAAAAAATATTGTTAGTACCATATACCATTTACGCAGCAAGGTATGAAAAGGGGTCCTTTCCATTTTTATTTTCTATTTTACCCCATAAATTGAGGCTCAATGCTCCAGTTCGAATTATATTTTAACACGCCACCCTATATGAACACACATATTGCCAAACGTGGCTTGAAATACTCTAAATGAATACCAGCTGCATACTTTGCTTGGCTGCTGAAAGTTGAAAGCTAGGAAGTCATTATTTGGGGCCACTATTTCGAAGCTTTCATGGTGGGATAACTCATATTGAACAATTTGTTCCATATTGGTCTTGTTATGAATGTTCACAGACACTAGCTTAGGGTATTCCCCGACATACCCAGCCGTGGGTTAGAAATCAGCCAGACATTTTGAATGCAGAGTGCCTTGCGTTGGTTTCCCTGGTATGTGCATCGGTCGTTCAGAAAGCGATGGCAAACTACTGAGTGTGAATATTGTCTAGTACATCACAAAGAGCCACATCGTGATGACAATTAACAATGACACGACATGAAGACAATAGACACTGGCATAGCATAAGCAATGGACATTGATACGACATGAAGACAACAGACATTGGTATAGCATAAACAATGGACATTGACATAATATGAAGACAACAGACACTGGCATAGCATAAACAATGGACATTGACATGACATGAAGACAACAGACACTGGCATAGCATAAACACAATGGACATTGACACGACATGTAGATAACTGACACTGAGAAACTGACATGGCATGATGACAATGGACACTGACACACTGTTGTGGCATGAAGACAACTGACACTGACATATCATGATGGCAAAGAACACTGACACATTGACATGGCTTTATGACAATGGACACTGACACTGAAATGGTGTGAAACAACAAACACTGACAAGCTGGCATGGCATGAAGGCAATCGACAATGGTGCATAGAAATGAGATGAAAGCAATGGACACTCATAAAATAACATGGCATGAAGACAATGAACAACAGTGCATAGAAATGACACTTACAAAATAACATGGCATGAAGACAACAAGAACTGACACAGCACTGACAACAGCTGAAGCTCCAGTATGCAGATAATGCTGACAGTATCATACAACTTTATTCAGATTCAGCATGTTACAAATGGCACTTGGAAACACACAAACAGTATTGTTCAATGTTGCTAGCAGACATAACCCGACACTAACTCAACTTATTGACCCCCTTTGCTAAGACATGTCTACCATATGGTGTGGCCATCACACAGAGACCTCCTCAGACGGCCCTGAGGGCATTTCGATCCAGGGCTAATCCTCAATCCCTCTGTGACTGTATGATGATGTGACCTCAGCCAATTCTTGGACTCCCTGGAGGTACTGATCCTTGTTTTTTGGTCCCTGGTGGTGGCTGATCTTCCCTTATTCTGCAAACATGTAACTGCTTCCCTTGATAAGTCAAGGGCTGCATCTCTATACTGTTGCCTGTTGTCTAACTCTGAACCTTGTTCTTGTTTTTCATCTTCGCCATCTTCCGAGAGTATCTATTTCCTAATATTACTGTGGATGCTTAGACAGAGCAATGAAGACATCTTGAAAGAACTCAAAGAAAACTGGTTATTCACATCAGAAGAAGAGTGTCCATTCTCTGGGCATGCCATGAGAAGGGGACAGCTGGAGTATGTAGTCACAACCGGAGAATTGTAGGGAAAGAGAAGCGGGTGGAGCCCAAGAGAGAAAATGCTGGGCAGTTTAACATCATGGCACAGAGGCGCACTGGTATCAGAAATGATTGGCAGCACAAGAAACAAAGGCTGTGGACAGACATGATCACCAAAGCCAGTTGAGTTAAGTTGAGTTAAGAACCGACATCACTGCACTCAGGACATTCCCATACATGCTCCGTCCCCTCGTTCAACAGCCAGTGAAGAGACATACTACTAATCATTCCCACCGCTATCTGATTAAAAGTTCTCCTGGTCTTCCCTCTCAGTTTTGAGGTTCAGAACCCCTGCCGATTCCCCGCAATCTCATTCTTTCCACATATGGGTTCTCAATCTGTTCCTCCGCCTTCTCCACCTGGTCACACATGCGCACGACCACCTCCCCCTTGTCCAAAGGCAAAATTCCACCAAGAGGTGCCTTCCCTGCTAGCCTATCAGCCTGTTCATTCCCCCGTACACCTGCATGGCCAGGGCAAAATATCCATACAATTCTCACAATCTGTGACCTCTGAAGCGATGAGAGCCATTCCACACGAAACATTCCTTTCTCCACCTTGCTAAGCATATTCTTTGGATCCGTAATGAATACAACGTATGTTGCAGTAGTCTCCTCTAGCCACCGGAATGCTGCTGTTACTGCCTCATACCAAAGCCAAAGGGTATGGACTATAAGATCTGATTTCCTAGGTCTGCAGATGACAATCTCTTTATGTTTACTGCCCACAATTCACATGTGCAAATCAAAATAGACACAGCAAAAGACTCTTGGACAGTTCATATTCATATGTCAAGGCATCAAGAAGCAAATGAAACAGTTCACAAACTGAGTGGAACTAGTAAATCAACTTATCTATCCTAAGGTAATCGAATAATGAGCCATCATGGAGGCCAAAAGAGTAACAAATTAAGATGTCATAATTAGATGTCATAAGAAAAGCTAAGGAAATGAAGCAAAATAGAAAATTATCTACGTAACATTTTAAACAAAGGTCCCTTGACATATACTGTCATAGCTTATGATGTGTTGGATTTTCACAGCATATAAAATTAAAACCAAAGACTGTTAGGGACTTGTGAAACTGAAGCAGAAGAAACAGTATAACACCAGTATGGACGAGGTGCTGTCAAACCCCATATGTATGTATTCTCTATCTGCTTGGTTAAATAACCCCTGAGCTCCCAGGTCGACCCAGTCTAATGTATACCAGGAAATGTCATGGGAAGTAAAGGCAGCCAGCGTGACACCCACCACTGAGTGCCGTTTGGTCTCTAGAATTAGGGGTCTAGCTCTATGTGCCACACGTACCTTAGGTGTGTCAAGGAACCTGTCCTTACCACACGCCCTGTGCTGTCAGACATGTACATAACCTTCATCTGGTTTATGGCATGTGTCTGCTGCTGGTTTATGACATGCGTTTGCTGGTTTATGACATGTGTCTGCTGCTGGTTTATGACATGTGCCTGCTGCGGTTTATGACATGTGTCTACTAGTTTCAACAAATGTATTATCTACACCAGTGGTTCCCACATTGTTTCAGCTGTCACCCCTTGCTCTTTAGGCAACATTCCTTAGACCCCTATGCAAATAAAACAACCTCTATATTAAGTCTATACAATGTCCAGGGATCTGTCCACTGCCACCAAGGTGGTAGTACTCCCACTATGAGAACCACTGATATATTTAATGTGCATTTCTTGGATCTCAACAAGTTAATTGGGTCAAGTGAGTTTACTTTCTGTTGTTGTTTAAGTGATGGAAGGCCTGCTTTGGGAAGTCACTAGTTTAGCCTTTGTGGTCTAGGCCCTTGGATCTGTTCATCACCACCAAGGTGGACGTACTACCTCTTTGAGAATCACTGATATATTTAATGTATTTAAAATAAATTCACTGATGCTGACTAATATACTTAAAATAATTTCAAACTATTTGGTCAATTCTCTAACAGATCACATAATCAATTATAGTTCCATATAGCAATCATGTACCCAGGGGTCTGTTTTAAAGCCTGTATAATAAATAAATTTCATGCATTCAATCATAAAAACAGTCATTACTATTATCATAATAAAACCACTTGGTCACAACATGTGTTAAATCACAAACAATCAATCATTTTATCTATCAAATCACAAAACCATGGATTAAATTCACAAAAGGCAATCTGCCACTATGTGTTATAGTTCACTAATATCAATCATTCTATTTATCAATTACAAAACCAATCAGTCATCCTCTGTCCCAGATAACACAATCAATCAAACCCCATGTATCAAGTGGGGAATAAAAACAATAAGCCACCACATGTTCCAGTATAAAACAACCAATCATTTTATATATAAAATCAGACAATCATTTACAGATCCTATATATCAAATCACTCAGACAAACAATTATTGTTATATATTAATTAATAAGTCAATCACACATACATCACATATACAGAATCATGCAATACATCAGTCACTTTTATTTATAAATCATACATAAATTAGTCATTTCATTTACCAAATCACTTGACTAATCATATTTCATGTAACAGATCATACAGATCTATTTCATGACACAGCAATCAATCAATCAATTTGTCATTTCACACAAGCAATTAATCAATGTATTCTATCACACAACCCATCAGTTATTTCCTGTATCAAAACATAATCAGTTATCCTATGAGTCAATCATTTCATTACCACATCACACAAACAACCATCCTATGTGTCAGATCCCAAAACCAATCATCCATCTCATATGCCAGATCACACAACCAATCATCCTTTCCATGTGCCAGATCGCAAAACTAATCATCCATTCCATGTGCCAGACCACACAACCAATCAACCCATATACCATATCACAAAACCAACCAATCAACTCATATACCATATCACAAAACCAACAAATCATCCAATATACCATATTACAAAACCAACCAATCAACCCATATACCATATCACAAAACCAACCAATCAACCCATATACCATATCACAAAACCAACCAATCAACCCATATAACATATCACAAAACCAACCAATCAACTCATATACCATATCACAAAACCAACTAATCAACTCATATACCATATCACAAAACCAACCAATCATCCCATATACCATATCACAAAACCAACCAATCATCCCATATACCATATCACAAAACCAACCAATCATCCCTTGTACCATATCACAAAACCACCCAATCATTCCATGAGCCAGATCACTAAAGCAATCAGCCACTTCATATTTTAAACTTCAACAACAAACAAACAAACAATAAGTCATTTCTTGTGAACAAAGCCACTGAAAAACATTGTCAACAATTTCTTGGTTCCAGAAGAGAATCAATACCCGAGGAGGAATGCAATTGGTTTTACAATGGGAGGAAATCCTACTGAAGATCAGCCTGCCACCTCATGCTGCTCTACTCCCGAGTGAGCTTCCTGACATAGGTGAGTGACAGAGTCAAAATGACCACTCCTCGTGCATAGAAACCTCACTCATCTTCCGTGTGAAATCATCATCTTCGGCTGTAAGATCTAGCATAATGAAACAAAAAAGATGAAAACTTTCACTAGAATAGCTATTTCAGTAATAACAAAGTTCAAATATGTATACAGACTGCATTCTGTAGGAAAGTCAACAGTTTGCAAGACAAAGTCATCAACAAATCATCATCATTTATAAGACAAAGTCATCACCAGTCAATAAGATAAAGTCATCAAAAGTCTATAAGACAGGACATCAACAGTCTATAAGACAAGACATCACCAGTCTATAAGACAGGACATCAACAGTCTATAAGACAGGACATCAACAGTCTATAAGACAGGACATCAACAGTCTATAAGACAGGACATCAATAGTCTATAAGACAGGACATCAACAATCTATAAAACAGGACATCAACAGTCTATAAGATGGGACATCAACAGTCTATAAGATGGGACTTCAACAGTCTATAAGACAGGACATCAACAGTCTATAAGACAGGACATCAATAGTCTATAAGACAGGACATCAACAATCTATAAGACAGGACATCAACAGTCTATAAGATGGGACATCAACAGTCTATAAGACAGGACATCAACAGTCTACAGGACAGGACATCAACAGTCTATAAGACAGGACATCAACAGTCTATAAGACAGGACATCAACAGTCTATAAGACAGGACATCAACAGTCTATAAGACAGGACATCAACAGTCTGTAAGATGGGACATCAACAGTCTATAAGACAGGACATCAACAGTCTATAAGACAGGACATCAACAGTCTACAGGACAGGACATCAACAGTCTATAAGACAGGACATCAACAGTCTATAAGACAGGACATCAACAGTCTATAAGACAGGACATCAACAGTCTATAAGACAGGACATCAACAGTCTATAAGACAGGACATCAACAGTCTATAAGACAGGACATCAACAGTCTATAAGACAGGACATCAACAGTCTGTAAGATGGGACATCAACAGTCTATAAGACAGGACATCAACAGTCTATAAGACAGGACATCAACAGTCTATAAGACAGGACATCAACAGTCTATAAGACAGGACATCAACAGTCTATAAGACAGGACATCAACAGTCTATAAGACAGGACATCAACAGTCTATAAGACAGGACATCAACAGTCTATAAGATGGGACATCAACAGTCTATAAGATGGGACATCAACAGTCTATAAGACAGGACATCAACAGTCTATAAGACAGGACATCAACAGTCTATAAGATGGGACATCAACAGTCTATAAGATGGGACATCAACAGTCTATAAGACAGGACATCAACAGTCTATAAGACAGGACATCAACAGTCTATAAGACAGGACATCAATAGTCTATGAGACAGGACATCAACAATCTATAAAACAGGACATCAACAGTCTATAAGATGGGACATCAACAGTCTATAAGATGGGACATCAACAGTCTATAAGACAGGACATCAACAGTCTATAAGACAGGACATCAATAGTCTATAAGACAGGACATCAACAATCTATAAAACAGGACATCAACAGTCTATAAGATGGGACATCAACAGTCTATAAGACAGGACATCAACAGTCTACAGGACAGGACATCAACAGTCTATAAGACAGGACATCAACAGTCTACAGGACAGGACATCAACAGTCTATAAGACAGGACATCAACAGTCTATAAGACAGGACATCAACAGTCTACATGACAGGACATCAACAGTCTATAAGACAGGACATCAACAGTCTATAAGACAGGACATCAACAGTCTATAAGACAGGACATCAACAGTCTATAAGACAGGACATCAACAGTCTATAAGACAGGACATCAACAGTCTATAAGACAGGACATCAACAGTCTATAAGACAGGACATCAATAGTCTATAAGATGGGACATCAACGGTCTATAAGACAGGACATCAACAGTCTATAAGATGGGACATCAACTGTCTATAAGACAGGACATCAACAGTCTATAAGACAGGACATCAACAGTCTATAAGACAGGACATCAACAGTCTATAAGACAGGACATCAACAGTCTATAAGACAGGACATCAACGGTCTATAAGACAGGACATCAACGGTCTATAAGACGGGACATCAACAGTCTATAAGATGGGACATCAACGGTCTATAAGATGGGACATCAACTGTCTATAAGACAGGACATCAACAGTCTATAAGACAGGACATCAACAGTCTATAAGATGGGACATCAACAGTCTATAAGACGGGACATCAACAGTCTATAAGACAGGACATCAACAGTCTATAAGACAGGACATCAACAGTCTATAAGACAGGACATCAACAGTCTATAAGACAGGACATCAACAGTCTATAAGACAGGACATCAACGGTCTATAAGACAGGACATCAACGGTCTATAAGACAGGACATCAACAGTCTATAAGACAGGACATCAACAGTCTATAAGATGGGACATCAACAGTCTATAAGACAGGACATCAACAGTCTATAAGACAGGACATCAACAGTCTATAAGACAGGACATCAACGGTCTATAAGACAGGACATCAACAGTCTATAAGACAGGACATCAACAGTCTATAAGACAGGACATCAACAGTCTATAAGACAGGACATCAACGGTCTATAAGACAGGACATCAACGGTCTATAAGACAGGACATCAACAGTCTATAAGACAGGACATCAACGGTCTATAAGACAGGACATCAACGGTCTATAAGACAGGACATCAACGGTCTATAAGACAGGACATCAACGGTCTATAAGACAGGACATATACAGTCTATAAGATAAATCATCAACGGTCTATAAGACAGGACATCAATGGTCTATAAGACAGGATATCAATGGTCTATAAGACAGGACATATACAGTCTATAAGACAGGACATCAACGGTCTATAAGACAGGACATCAATGGTCTATAAGACAAATCATCAACGGTCTGTTTAGTTTAGTCGACGGATCAACATCACAGCACACAGGTATAGCCTATAAGTGCTCCGTTCTACTCCTAACTCAAGCCTGAGTCTGGAGAAACTCAGCTCAGTACACAAATTCCGTAGCACCGGCAAGGATCCTGAAATACTTTGGGTAGATTTTTAACTCAACATTTTGCCCGGGCAGCGCCATTAGGCTACTCTTTTTTTTTTTATTTCCAACTGCCAAGGGATTTTCTCTGTGCGCAACAATACACACAGGCATTCGATCTCACTACCCAAAGACCAGAGGAAGTTTTATTACTAGAAGTCCACGTGAAAAAAATCTCGGTCCTCACCAGGGCCTGAAGCCAGGACCTCCAGCACTCGAGGCGGACACCCTACATTGAGACCACTCACCATCAACAGTCTATAAGACTAATCATCAACGGTCTATAAGACAGGACATCAACAGTCTATAAGACAGGACATCAACAGTCTATAAGACAGGACATCAACAGTCTATAAGACAGGACATCAACAGTCTATAAGACAGAACATCAACAGTCTATAAGACAGGACATCAACAGTCTATAAGACAGGACATCAACAGTCTATAAGACAGGACATCAACAGTCTATAAGACAGGACATCAACAGTCTACAGGACAGGACATCAACAGTCTATAAGACAGGACATCAACAGTCTATAAGACAGGACATCAACAGTCTACAGGACAGGACATCAACAGTCTATAAGACAGGACATCAACAGTCTATAAGACAGGACATCAACAGTCTATAAGACAGGACATCAACAGTCTATAAGACAGGACATCAACAGTCTATAAGACAGGACATCAACAGTCTATAAGACAGGACATCAACAGTCTATAAGACAGGACATCAACAGTCTATAAGACAGGACATCAACAGTCTACAGGACAGGACATCAACAGTCTATAAGACAGGACATCAACAGTCTACAGGACAGGACATCAACAGTCTATAAGACAGGACATCAACAGTCTACAGGACAGGACATCAACAGTCTACAGGACAGGACATCAACAGTCTATAAGACAGGACATCAACAGTCTATAAGACAGGACATCAACAGTCTATAAGACAGGACATCAACAGTCTATAAGACAGGACATCAACAGTCTACAGGACAGGACATCAACAGTCTATAAGACAGGACATCAACAGTCTATAAGACAGGACATCAACAGTCTATAAGACAGGACATCAACAGTCTATAAGACAGGACATCAACAGTCTATAAGACAGGACATCAACAGTCTATAAGACAGGACATCAACAGTCTATAAGACAGGACATCAACAGTCTATAAGACAGGACATCAACAGTCTATAAGACAGGACATCAACAGTCTATAAGACAGGACATCAACAGTCTATAAGACAGGACATCAACAGTCTACAGGACAGGACATCAACAGTCTATAAGACAGGACATCAACAGTCTACAGGACAGGACATCAACAGTCTACAGGACAGGACATCAACAGTCTATGAGACAGGACATCAACAGTCTATAAGACAGGACATCAACAGTTTATAAGACAGGACATCAACAGTCTATAAGACAGGACATCAACAGTCTATAAGACAGGACATCAACAGTCTATAAGATGGGACATCAACAGTCTATAAGATGGGACATCAACAGTCTATAAGATGGGACATCAACAGTCTATAAGACAGGACATCAACAGTCTATAAGATGGGACATCAACAGTCTATAAGATGGGACATCAACAGTCTATAAGATGGGACATCAACAGTCTATAAGATGGGACATCAACAGTCTATAAGATGGGACATCAACAGTCTATAAGACAAAGTCATCACCAGTATATAAGACAGGACATCAACAGTCTATAAGATGGGACATCAACAGTCTATAAGATGGGACATCAACAGTCTATAAGACAAAGTCATCACCAGTATATAAGACAGAACATCAACAGTCTATAAGACAGGACATCAACAGTCTACAAGACAGGACATCAACAGTCTATAAGACAGGACATCAACAGTCTATAAGACAAATCATCAATGGTCTATAAGACAGAACATCAACAGTCTAAGACAAATCATCAACAGTCTGTAAGACAGGACATCAACAGCCTATAAGACAGGACATCAACAGATTATTAACTCACCTCTTGGTGCCTTGGTGATATCAGTCAAGGGACTGACTGGCTGCAGTAGTGAAGGCAGGACAGAAGATGACTTGTTCCTGATGCTCTTGAACAATGGGTGATGGAGAAGCTGGTTAGCAGTTGGTCTAGACGATTGTGAAAAAGAGAAAAAAAAAAACAATCAGGTACTTCCATGAATTCATGAGGTATTCTGGGAGTATCTCATAAGCTTAATATTTTGAGAACATATTGTAGAGTGGTTGTAAATTCATCCTTTGCCTCATTTTATTACTCTCAGATGCAGAGGCACCTTTGGGTGTTTCATGACTGATTTTTCTTCTCTGGGATGTAGACGTACCTTACAGTCTTGTTTAGTTATAATTCTTCTATATGCCTGAACATACAATTGCCTAGAAAGTCAACCTGAGGTTATCGTAACATCCTGTAAAAGACATGCAACATTTATTTACCCAAGAATGTAGAGTTAACTAATTGTTTAGTTGATTCTTCTATCCTAGAATGTAGTTACCTTATTGTTTAGTTATTATTCTATTATTCTAGATGTAGTTACCTTACCGGGAGCCTGTCTCCCTGGCCTAAGGGTTAGCGTCTTTCTCTGTAATCTGGTATATTCTCATGAGTGATGTGATGTGCGCGAGAATTGGTAACGGTTCTCGCCGTGTCGATAACTTGCGGGGTATGTGAGCCGGTCGCTCAGAAAGCAATGGCAAACTACTGAGCGTAATCTTGCCTTGTACATCAACAGCAGCTGAAAAATGCTGGTGTTGACTGCAACATCCTGTAAGGGGAATGCAACATTTAAAAATAAAAGTTACTTTATTGCTTAATTATGATTCTTCTAACCTGTTTAGTTTTGATTCTTCGGCCCTAGATATATATAGTTTATTGTTTAGTTTTGATTCTTCGACCCTAGATGTAGTTACCTTATTGTTTAGTTATGATTCTTCGACCTTAGATGTAGTTAGCTTATTGTTTAGTTAAGATTCTTCGACCCTAGATGTAGTTACCTTATTGTTTAGTTACCATTCTTCAACCCTAGATGTAGTTACCTTATTGTTTAGTTACCATTCTTCAACCCTAGATGTAGTTACCTTTCCTTGACTTCCCGACAATGGAACACAGGATCAAGATCTGGAGAGCTCGTGCATACTTAAAAATAAGTGCAGATGAGCAGCACCCTCTGCATGACGCTGTATTCAGAGAAAAGGGTGACAGGCTAAAGAGGGGCAAATCATGGATGGGTCGGGCGGAAGATGTCGTCGGACAGGTCTGCAGTCTTACCAGTATCAACCCCGGCAAGGAATGGGTGCCGGTGCCTCCAGCTTTTAAGTGTACCTTCTCCTGCATTATCACACTCGACAGACGGTGCAGAGAGCAGAACCCTGCCGCTGTCAATGCAGAGGTTAACGCGCTCATCTATGATCACTCAGATAGCCCCGAAGTGCTCATCTATACAGATGGATCTGTTGTAAAGCAGCAGAGAAGTGCGTGGGCATTTACAGCCCGTTCAGCGGGCCGAACCGTTCAAGAATCCAGTGGTGCCCACTCTATGACCACGAGCAGCATGACGATGGAGGTGATGGCAGTTACACAGGCTTTCATATGGCTGGAATCACAGCATTATACCAACGTGTGTGTACTAAGTGATTCAATGAGCATGATTCAGAAGGTCGAAGCTGGATCTGTACGTAGACAGTGGACTGAGTCGCTGCGGAAGTCTGTTGTCCGCAAAGTCACCTTCATCTTCGTCCCGGGACATGCGGGAGTCGAGGGAAATGAACGAGCTGATAAATTGGCTGGCTCTGCACCCCCTGTAGATGGCCAGCCCATGGATCGTGCCGATGTCATTAACGCCCTTAAAGATATGGCGAGAACAGAGGATTTTGACGCCAGTGATTCCACATCGCTTTCCAGGATGAAAGACCTGGGAGTAAGAATCGGCACAGCCAGACGCGAGAGGTACATCGGGAAAACAAAGCGCCTCGTCAACCAACACAGAACTGGCACTATTAGCCACCGGACGCTGATGCATATGCTGGGGGGAGGATCTGAGCACCTATGGACATGTCCGGAGTGCAACGAAGATACCCCAACTGATAACTGAGAACTGATAACTGATAACTTAGTTATGATTCTTCGACCCTAGATGTAGTTAGCTTATTGTTTAGTTTTGATTCTTCGACCCTAGATGTAGTTAGCTTATTGTTTAGTTATGATTCTTCGACCCTAGATGTAGTTAGCTTATTGTTTAGTTATGATTCTTCAACCCTAGATGTAGTTAGCTTATTGTTTAGTTATGATTCTTCGACCCTAGATGTAGTTAGCTTATTGTTTAGTTAAGATTCTTCGACCCTAGATGTAGTTAGTTAAGTTAGCTTATTGTCTAGTTATGATTTTTCGATGCTAGACATAGTTACCTTATTGTTTAGTTTTGATTCTTCGATGCTAGACATAGTTACCATATTGTTTAGTTATGATTCTTCGACCCTAGATGTAGTTATCTTTTTGTTTAGTAAGGATTCACCTTACACAATTTTACCTTAGATACATCATACAGTTAGTACACAAAGTCACCTTGCACAGGCCATACAGTCACCTTACACAACATACAGTCACCTTACATAGGAGTCACCGTAGCAGGTCCGCATGGCCGAATGGGTAAGAATGTGTGTTCTTAAACATCCGGTGGGCTGATGCCGAGGTTAGTGGTTCAACCCCTACACAGGCAGCTGGACTAAAATGTTGACCTGTCGTCCTTGACTTGGGGACGTAAATTACAAGTACCTCTACTCCGTAGTGGGTTCGCCTAATGGTGAAGGACACTGTTAATAGGGAAAGCTAACCCACACGCAAAATTTAGTCCATCACTACTATAAATAGTGTGTATGGTCTACGCTTGAGTTCAAAGCGAGCGAGCGCAAAAAAAAAAACAAAAAAAAAGTCACCATACACAGGACACAAACAATCACCTCAAATGAGGATCCTTCTCCAGGCACACGGAGGTGAAGTCATGCAAGTGCTGGGAAAATGTCCGCCTAAAGAAAATGGCATCGGCTCGTTCTTGTGGGGAGCTTGACTGATCATCTACTTCATCTACAGGATAACAATTGTGATCTTGTTAAATAAACAAAAAACAAGCCCTGAAGCAGTAACCTACCAGGCATCTGTAATATGCCAGGATCATCACATTATGTGTACAAACAAATGGGTGACCAATCTTTCCTTCACTCGTCCAAATGCACTCATTGACATTAACAGCAGAGCCCCCTGGCGATTACACTAATGTGACGAATGTCTAGCTTAACATCATAATTTCTACTAGACTAAATGAAGTTTTGCTACATATCTAGTTAAATATCATAGTTTTTATTACAGATTGACTGAAGTTTTGTTATGTACCTAGTTAAATATCATAGTTTTTACTACAGACTACATGAAGTTTTGCTACATATCTAGTTAAACATCAAGGGTTTTACTACAGACTACATGAAGTTTTGCTACATATCTAGTTAAATATCATAGTTTTTATTACAGATTGACTGAAGTTTTGTAATGTACCTAGTTAAATATCATAGTTTTTACTACAGACTAAATGAAGTTTTGCTACATATCAAGCTAAACATCATAGTTTTTACTACAGACTAAATGAAGTTTTGCTACATATCAAGCTAACCATCATGGTTTTTACTACAGACTAAATGAAGTTTTGCTACATATCAAGCTAAACATCATGGTTTTTACTACAGACTAAATGAAGTTTTGCTACATATCAAGCTAAACATCCTGGTTTTTACTACAGAATAAATTAAGCTTTGCTACATATCAAGCTAAACATCATGGTTTTTACTACAGACTACATGAAGTTTTGCTATAGAGACAATGTGTCTGTGAAAGAGGTCAAATGGGAGAGACAATGTTGTTCTGTTATGGAGACACAAATTTTGTTACAAGATTTGTTTGCGTTACGAACACTTGTTACATCATGTTCAGAATGATTTTGTAATGGATCATCATCATGTGCCTGGCCAGCTGGCATAGGCATAGACAATGTTGTTCTGTTATGGAGACAAAAATTTTGTTACAAGATTTGTTTGCGTTACGAACACTTGTTACATTATGTTCAGAATGATTTTGTAATGGATCATCATCATGTGCCTGGCCAGCTGGCATAGGCATTCATGTCTATCCACAGATCTCGGTCCTTGGTGCTCAGATAAACTCTGTTGATGATATTCCTCCATGCCAACATCTCATCTGTTGATGATATTCCTCCATGCCAACATCTCATCTGTTGATGATATTTCTCCATGCCAACATCTCATCTGTTGATGATATTCCTCCATGCCAACATCTCATCTGTTGATGATATTTCTCCATGCCAACATCTCATCTGTTGATATTTCTCCATGCCAACATCTCATCTGTTGATGATATTCCTCCATGCCAACATCTTATCTGTTGATATTTTTCCATGCCAACATCTCATCTGTTGATAATATTTCTCCATGCCAACATCTCATCTGTTGATGATATTTCTCCATGCCAACATCTCATCTGTTGATGAATTTCTCCATGCCAACATCTCATCTGTTGATGATATTCCTCCATGCCAACATCTCATCTGTTGATGATATTTCTCCATGCCAACATCTCATCTGTTGATGATATTCCTCCATGCCAACATCTCATCTGTTGATATTTCTCCATGCCAACATCTCATCTGTTGATGATATTTCTCCATGCCAACATCTCATCTGTTGATGATATTCCACCATGCCAACATCTCATCTGTTGATATTTCTCCATGCCAACATCTCATCTGTTGATGATATTTCTCCATGCCAACATCTCATCTGTTGATGATATTTCTCCATGCCAACATCTCATCTGTTGATGATATTTCTCCATGCCAACATCTCATCTGTTGATAATATTTCTCCATGCCAACATCTCATCTGTTGATAATATTTCTCCATGCCATCATCTCATCTGTTGATGATATTTCTCCATGCCAACATCTCATCTGTTGATAATATTTCTCCATGCCAACATCTCATCTGTTGATGATATTTCTCCATGCCATCATCTCATCTGTTGATGATATTTCTCCATGCCAACATCTCATCTGTTGATGATATTCCTCCATGCCAACAGCTCATCTGTTGATGATATTCCTCCATGCCAACAGCTCATCTGTTGATGATATTCCTCCATGCCAACAGCTCATCTGTTGATGATATTCCTCCATGCCAACATCTCATCTGTTGATGATATTCCTCCATGCCAACAGCTCATCTGTTGATGATATTCCTTCATGCCAACAGCTCATCTGTTGATGATATTCCTCCATGCCAACATCTCATCTGTTGATATTTCTCCATGCCAACATCTCATCTGTTGATGATATTTCTCCATGCCAACATCTCATCTGTTGATGATATTTCTCCATGCCAACATCTCATCTGTTGATGATATTTCTCCATGCCAACATCTCATCTGTTGATGATATTTCTCCATGCCAACATCTCATCTGTTGATAATATTTCTCCATGCCATCATCTCATCTGTTGATGATATTTCTCCATGCCAACATCTCATCTGTTGATGATATTCCTCCATGCCAACAGCTCATCTGTTGATGATATTCCTCCATGCCAACAGCTCATCTGTTGATGATATTCCTCCATGCCAACATCTCATCTGTTGATGATATTCCTCCATGCCAACAGCTCATCTGTTGATGATATTCCTTCATGCCAACAGCTCATCTGTTGATGATATTCCTCCATGCCAACATCTCATCTGTTGATATTTCTCCATGCCAACATCTCATCTGTTGATGATATTTCTCCATGCCAACAACTCATCTGTTGATGATATTTCTCCATGCCAACATCTCATCTGTTGATGATATTTCTCCATGCCAACATCTCATCTGTTGATGATATTTCTCCATGCCAACATCTCATCTGTTGATGATATTTCTCCATGCCAACATCTCATCTGTTGATGATATTTCTCCATGCCAACATCTCATCTGTTGATAATATTTCTCCATGCCATCATCTCATCTGTTGATGATATTTCTCCATGCCAACATCTCATCTGTTGATGATATTCCTCCATGCCAACAGCTCATCTGTTGATGATATTCCTCCATGCCAACAGCTCATCTGTTGATGATATTCCTCCATGCCAACAGCTCATCTGTTGATGATATTCCTCCATGCCAATATCTCATCTGTTGATGATATTCCTCCATGCCAACAGCTCATCTGTAAGTTGCTTCATAAGTGATGTTGAATGAAAGAGTGTATGAGAGGAAATAGAGAAGAAGGGCAGAATGTCAGACGGGCCTGCGTGCCCAATTCTTAACCCTTTCAAAATAAAGACTTATTATTATTATTATATGATATTCCTTCATGCCAACAGCTCATCTGTTGATGATATTCCTCCATGCCAACAGCTCATCTGTTGATGATATTCCTCCATGCCAACAGCTCATCTGTTGATGATATTCCTTCATGCCAACATCTCAGTCCATTAGGCAACATTTCTCTTAGTCTGCTCCTGCCTCATTTCCCACTGATCTTTCCAGCTGTCCCATTATTCTCCAATGCCTCTCTTCTTATCACATGACCAAAGAATGCTGTTAGGCTCTTCCTTATATTTGCATAGAATGTTCTAGTTTTATTAAGTCTCTTCCAGGTTAATGGATGGTGTTATTTTTGTTATGGAGTTAATATGACATTGTTATGCAGATGTGGTTGCATTAGAGAGATGTCTTTCTTTGTAGAAATATTGGAAACATTGCAGGTTTCTTACAGAGAGAATGTGGTTTCATTGTAGAGAAAATGTGGCTTCCGTGTAGAGAGAATGTGGTTCCTCAATGGAGATAAAGTGAGTTAATTACGGAGATGATGTAGCTTCCTTGCGCAAATAATGTGGTTTCATTGTAGAGAGAATGAAGTTTTATTATCTGCTCCCAAATTGCCTACACCTGACTTTGAACTCGTATGATGGGATTGTGAAACTCACCCCCACCCGTAGGCCACAAACAGCGACAACAACTACAACAAAATTAGTTAATATAGCAACATCCCTTAGGTCAAAAGCGTAAAAATTAATAATCAAATACCTAAATAAACAATTAAATATTAAAATGATAACACAAATATTGGTAGTATACCTTCACTGATGTAAAATTCTCCAACCGTGCTAGCATCGGCAAGTCTTGGCTTAGTTCCACTTAATTTCTCTAACAACATCTGTAGATCAAAAAGTGACATTCATATGAGTCTTTCTGATCTTAATTTGTAAAGAGTAAGTAACGACTTAAATATCAAAGTTTTTTTTTTCAGTTACCTGTGGAGATCAATCATGAAATTAATGTGGTGGTTTTAGTAACTTCTGTAGATCTTCTTCCTCTTCTTCATTTGTCCGGTATTTTGTGTTGTATCTGTTTACAACAGAGCTGTGACATTTGCGCATTCCGCATTCTTGGACTTCTGACATTTTTGTTAACTGGGTGCTCTGTAGGATGTTTCACTGTCTCAGTTTTGAGGTCATCTTAATCCCTTCATCCATAAATGATGCCCTAAACTGACTCATTGAGAACAGCTGCATGCATGCCGGTCATCATTTAAGGAAAGGCAGGGGCAGACCATGGGCATTCCCTGTCATCCGTGTAGGCTTTCACAAGTGCAATGCTAACATACGATGCTCTGGTACTGGGCTCACCCAAGGAATCATCACGCCCTGCTTAGCCCCACTTAAACTGAGCCTCCCGTTCACCACAAGCTGCACCTCCAGAGACTAGGATGTAGTTCACTGATGTGGGACACCAAGAGTGGTCGAGTGAGAGTGTCCACCTAATTAATATAATAGCCAAGCAATTTTCCATTTGTTATCCACTGAGACACATTTTCCACCTACATGCCTGGAGCATGCAGTGTGACAGACCAAACATATTCTGGATTTTTCAATTTTGAGAAACATGCACACAAAGACTGGTTTTTTCTCAAGTACGATTATTTCTATGGGCAGACTAGTGGTGGATGTTTAAGCCGTGATGCCATTTAGTACGATTCTCGCTGTTGGCAGAAATGAGAACCATTTTGTCAAGTTAGTAGTGCACACCTTTGATGGACATTTACCCATAATTTGGGTGTGCAGTGATGAGTGCCAGCATGATTTCTGATCATTGTATCTCTAGGGGAGATCCCCAACCAGTTTGGTTTAGGCCAATAAAGGCCAATTATCCGTGGTCTACGAGGAGGACAAATGGCAGAAATCTTGCATGGGGTTCCATACAACCAGTAAAGAGCTCGCTGGGACTTAAGATGTGGTAAGGGTATCCCTAGTTATGCATCATAATGGCCTTAACTGTTCCCCATGCCTGTGACTGAAGTCACCACACCACTTTTGCAGGGCTTGTCTCTTCAGACAAAGATTAGCCATAGACAAACCTGAGCTAAAGGGACAACCAAATGCTTGTATATCCCAAGTCCATTATGATCACACCCGATGTGAGAGACTGGTGATTGTGAGAAAAGGCAGCTTTGTTATGGGGGTAACGTGCTTTCATTATTGCAATAAATAACTGCCCCTGCTTATCAGCATGCCACAAGATGATGATGATCATGCAAACAGTCATTTTACATTAGACAGAATGTCACTTTACAGGACACACTTACCTTACATACGATACAGCCATTTTACATTAAACATGTCACTTTACAGAACCCAGTCACCTTACACACGAAACAGCCATTTTACATTAAACACAATATCACTTTACAGGACCCAGTCACCTTACACACGACACAGTCATTTTACATTAAACACAATATCACTTTACAGGACCCAGTCACCTTACACATAATGTCACTTTACAGGACCCAGTCACCTTACACACGATACAGCCATTTTACATTAAACACAACATCACTTTACAGGAAATAAGTTACCTTACACACGACAGCCATTTTAAATTAGACACAATGTCACTTTACAGGGCATGCTTACCTTACACATGACACAGCCATTTTACATTAAACACAATGTCATTTTACAGGAAACAGTTATCTTACACATGACACAGCCATTTTGCATTAGACACAATGTCACTTTACAGGATACAGTCATCTTACACAGACGATGATGATGATGATGATGATGATGGTGATGATGATAATCAACCCCAGACCTGTGCAGGCTGGAACATAGTCATGCTACTACAGAGGTCATGACCACTGTGTCGGCACAAGCAAGTACACTAACCACTAGACTACTGCGGTGCAAGAGTAAATCAGTTACTGTTGCTAGTGTTTTCTAATTCCCACTCAAAAGTCACCAGCAGATTCACTAACACAAGTGTTCTCTTGCTGCCAGAAATACGACTGGATCAAAACGGTAGACTTTTCTAGTGCTTCACTTAATTTACAAAGTTGTATTTAAAATTTAAACACACTAGCAGCTTAACTGTTGTTTCAGCGAAAAAAATATATCCACACAATTTTTGCACCAAAAACATTTTGACACAAAATATTTTCCGCCATAATTCTTGGACTAAATACATTTCCATATAATTCTTGGACCAAATACATTTCCACATAATTCATGGACCAAATGCATTTCCACATAATTCTTGGCCCAAATACATTTACACATAATTTCTGGACCAAATACATTTTGTCACAATTCTTGGACCAAATATATTTCTGCATAATTCTTAGACCAAATACATTACCACATAATTCTTGAACCACATACATTTCCACTAAATTCTTGGACCAAATACACTTTGACACAATTCTTGAACCAAATACATTTCCGCATAATTCTTGGACCAAATACATTTCCACATAATTCTTGGAGCAAATACATTTTCACACAATTCTTGGACCAAATACATTTCCACACAATTCTTGGACCACATACATTTCCACTAAATTCTTGGACCAAATACACTTTGACACAATTCTTGAACCAAATACATTTCCGCATAATTCTTGGACCAAATACATTTCCACATAATTCTTGGAGCAAATACATTTTCACACAATTCTTGGACCAAATACATTACCACATAATTCTTGAACCACATACATTTCCACTAAATTCTTGGACCAAATACACTTTGACACAATTCTTGAACCAAATACATTTCCGCATAATTCTTGGACCAAATACATTTCCACATAATTCTTGGAGCAAATACATTTTCACACAATTCTTGCACCAAAATACATTTCAAACAGAAACAAACCTGTGTAGCTGGCATATCAGAGAATGGAGACTGACCATTGGCGAGCTCACAGGTCAAGATTCCAATACTGTAGATGTCTGACTCACAGCTGTAACCGGCCAAGTTCTGTGGACATAAAATATGTATCAGACATCTCCTTCTTTGGTGAGCAGCCTCTCTGAGGGCAATGAGTATATCAACCTGATCCAATTCTTATCCACTTTCAACATGTGTTTGAATTACACCAAAGCTTATTTTTAAAACTGACCATGGCTTTCATGTAGTTAAAAGTTAGTTGCATATCCTTTACAGGACACAGCAGTCAACCCCAGCATTTCTTAACAACCGGCACCCATACCATTGATGTAAACAAGCGCCAGGCAGTCTGCTTCCAAATCGCCTGCAGCTGTGTTTCGAACGAGGTATGTGGGATTGTGAACTGCATTCGTAACCCCTTTGCCACAGAGCTCTGGCCATGCAGACCCAGCCTCAATTGATTACCAGGAAATGCTATAGGAAGGCAAGGAGAGCATCGAGGTTTTGACTACATTGTTCTTGAATGCTGATTGGCCTATAAAAATAACTCAATATGTCTCAAGACTTGTAAATGAGTTCAGTGATTTTTTTTTTTAAACTGTTACTTTCCTTCTTCTGATGCCTGGTCAGGTAGAGACATCCGTAACCACGTCTTTCCAATCCTGCCTGTCGTCTCATATTCTGATGAAGTTGGTCAAACTTATCTTACATTTGTATTTTTGCCTAGCAGTTTCAGCTTCCCTCTTATATCTTTGTCTAAATCTCCCTTTCTTGCTTAGTATTTACCCATTTAATTTCTCTATTCCATCTCTTCTGTTGATATGCACCATAAGAGTGTCGTTCTTACCGTTTTAATCTTTAAACACCTGCAGCTCTCAATAACTAAGTGCCTTTCTTCTGTTTTCCATGATACACACAATATTCTTCTCAAAAGCCACATCCCCACCAAGTCCAGTTTCTTCACCATTTCAATACCCACTGTCCTTCCAATGCATCAATACACATGGACAACAACAACACATGTCCCAAAGCAGGAATGTTTTTATTTGCGCTTGCTCGCTTTGAACTCAAGCGTAGTCCATACACACAACTTCTAGTAGTGCTGACCTGAATTGTGCGTGTGGATTAGCTATCCCTAGTAACAGTGTCTCTCGCTATCAGGCGAACCAACTCTGACTTCAGAGGTATTTGTAATTTACGTCCCCAAGTCAAGGACGAGAGGTCAACATTTTAGTCCAACTGTCCGGTGTAGGGGTTGAACCCCTTATCTCGGCATCAGGACGCCGGAACTAGCTCTCTTATCCATTCGGCCATGCGGACCTACAAGCAGGAACTTGCTAGGGGTCAGTGGTGTGATAGAGCCACCACATTCTGTAGGCCTGGATGCACAAAGGAATAGGTGACCAGTCTTTTCCTCTGTTAGCGGACGTCGAGACCTTGTCTGGCCGTGCTCATGACAATATCAGTGCAGTCCTCTATCAACTACATTAATTCAGCTGCCTTTATAGGACACATTATGAGAAGAAATCAATTGGAGGACTTTGTGAATAATAAATTGGAGACCTTGGTGACAACTGGAAAGATTGATGGGAAAAGAACAGGCAGAAGGCAGAGAAATAAATACCTGGATGGCTTGGCCATTTGGTATGGTCGAGACAAGAAAACAGAGCTGATCCATGACTCTGTTGATTGTGTGAGATGGCAAAACATGACCGCCGATGCTTATCGGCATGGGACATGATGAGGATGATGATACAGATAAACAAGCCAGACACAACATTTCAGAAAGCAGACTTTTGTACTTGATATTATCAGACATAATAAAGTACAAATAACCCATGTAAATGCTAATATTATCAGACATAAAGTACAAATAACCCATGTAATTGCTAATATTATCAGACATAAAGTACAAATAACCCATGTAAATGCTAATATTATCAGACATAAAGTACAAATAACCCATGTGAATGCCGATATTATCAGACATAATAAAGTACAAATAGCCCATGTGAATGAATCGCCAAAAAACAAGAAGTACATTGTGAGCTTTACTGAAACATGATTACAAGAAACAAATTGGACATTGCGGCCAAAGCCTTCATCAGCAAAGAACACAAACCTGCACAAAACTACAAGAAACACACTACATGATAATATTAAGGGTACTTATCTGAATCTGTACCCTTGCTTGGAGCGACTGAAGCGCGTTAGATGATTATCAGTGGATTGTATGAACCGGATGTATGGTCAACGGGTCAAAGGTCAATACCATCAGAAGCTCGGGTATTGGCTAAGCCACTCAGCGGGAGAATAACCAGGAAGGGGGGTGGGGGTGGAGAGGCGCCCATGTGAATGACCCGTGTGAATGCCAATATTATCAGACATAATAAAGTACAAATAACCCATGTGAATTCCATGTAACTATTTCTGTCTCAAAATATGTACAAGTCATATTCTGGACAGGAATTAAAATAGCAACCGGAATCAAGTGGACCACAGTAACAAAGCCGGGGAATAGAAGGAGTACACATACAAGCTAGAACAGAGTGGATTTAAATAACCAGGTCAACCTTTGATCCCAAATGGAGCATAGGCCTTCAATCAACTCATGCTAAGCCAGACTTGTTCATGATTGGTTGAAATTTACCTGTCCCATGCCAGCCCTCCTATGTCATCTCCCACATGGTAGGTGACAGTGTCGCTATTCTTTGTGACCCTACAGGGCTCCAGTAGCTCAAGGGTACACACCATCCTTACTGGTCAGACAAAATACAATCCGGCCACTATTGAATAAATGCCTGGACAACACTATTGATAGACAAGTTCACTAGCTTCTACATCCAACCCAAGGGTTCATTGAATAAGAACCAACACTGTGTGCCAAACTGAACAGAAAACAGGATGTAGGCTGTCTACTATCTATATCACTGACAGAATAATGACTGAAGACCTGAACTAATCACTGACTAGATTACTGACAGAACAATGACTGAAGACCTGACCTAATCACTGACTAGATCACTGACAGAACAATGACTGAAGACCTGACCTAACAACTGACTAAACTGCTGACAATACAAACTAAAGACCTGACCTAACCACTGACTAGATCACTGACAATAAAAACTGAAGACCTGACCTAACCACTGACTAAATTACTGACAATAAAAACTGAAGACCTGACCTAACCACTGACTAAATTACTGACAATAAAAACTGAAGACCTGACCTAACCACTGACTAAATTACTGACAATAAAAACTGAAGACCTGACCTAACCACTGACTAAATTACTGACAATAAAAACTGAAGACCTGACCTAACCACTGACTAAATTACTGACAGAATAATTACTTAAGACCTGGCCTAACCATTGACTAGATCACTGACAGAACAAAAACTGAAAACCTGAACTAACCACTGACTAAATTACTGACAATAAAAACTTAAGACCCTATGTAACCACTGACTAAATTACTGACAGAACAAAGACTGAAGACCTGACCTAATCACTAACTAGATCACCGACAGAACAATGACTGAAGACCTGACCTAATCACTAACTAGATCACCGACAGAACAATGACTGAAGACCTGACCTAATCACTAACTAGATCACCGACAGAACAATGACTGAAGACCTGACCTAACCACTGACTAAACTGCTGACAATACAAACTAAAGACCTGACCTAACCACTGACTAGATCACTGACAGAACAAAAACTGAAGACCTGGCCTAACCACTGACTAAATTACTGACAATAAAAACTTAAGACCCTATGTAACCACTGACTAAATTACTGACAGAACAAAGACTGAAGACCTGACCTAATCACTAACTAGATCACCGACAGAACAAAGACTGAAGACCTGACCTAACAACTGACTAAATTACTGACAGAACAAAGACTGAAGACCTGACCTAACAACTGACTAAATTACTGACAGAACAAAGACTGAAGACCTGACCTAACTACTCACTAGATCACTGACAGTACAATGCCTGATGAGCTACCCAAACTGTGGATTTTGACCACTTGACAGAACAATCACAGAACTGACATAACTCCTGACTGAAAGTATGACTAAATCACTGACAGAACAATGACTAAAGATGTGACCAAACATGAAGTTACCTGCTCTAGCAACTCAGGACTGTAACAGTGCAGACAGTCAAGCGTGTGTAAGGGGAACTCGTGGACTCTTCTTAGTCGTTTGCCATTCTGTATCATGTTCATGGAGTTATGTAGTCCTGACAGACACACCTGGCCACTCTGTGAGATCATCACATGGCTAGCTTTGATGCCTCTGTAAAATACACACACGCCAGTTGTCAAATTGAAAGCAGAAAAATAGCAATGCTATTAAACCATTATATAGCACAATGAATTATGCTGATGTGTCTTATTAATCTATATATAAGAGTAAGGGTTACTAAACAGTATTTTAAAAAACTGTGAGATGTGAATTTGAAAACCATTTATTATTTCTCAATATAATCTCCACAAACATTGAAGCATTTATTCCAACACTTCATTAGTCCACCATATCCTGTACCACAGAAATCTTAGCCACAATCACACTTCACATTCATCTTCTTCTTCATCAGCAACTCGTTTGTGCCATGGTGACTCCTATAGAAATTCATTAGTCCACCATATCCTGTACCACAGAAATCTTAGCCACAATCACACTTCACATTCATCTTCTTCTTCATCAGCAACTCGTTTGTGCCATGGTGACTCCTATAGAAATTCATCGGTGAATGAAGGTCCATGGTGATGCATGCCTGTCAGCCCAGTAAGTGTATGAGTGGAGAAGAAAGTTTTGACCCGCAATCAAATCCAAACGACGTGGACTTCTGAATAAAGGTGTCCTTTTGCAGCATGACAATGCTCGACCCCATACTGCTCGTGCAAGCGGTTGAAATCATCGAAGACCTCCCCTTTCAGTGTGTACATTCCCTGTACTTGCCAGACCTAGCCCCAAGTGATTTCCACCTGTTTGGACAACTCAAAGAGCCATTGGGACATTTAAGGTTTTCATTTGAAGCCCCCTTGTATTAGAGAACCTCTCAGTTAGATTACCTTTCTATGAATGAGTTTGGTGACCAACCTAGAAATAACACTTTGCTCATTTATGTTTGGTGACAAACCTATAAACAACACTTTGCTAGTTTATGTTTTGGTGACCAACCTAGAAATAACACTTTACTAGTTTATGTTTGGTGACCAACCTAGAAATAACACTTTACTAGTTTATGTTTGGTGACCAACCTAGAAATAACACTTTGCTAGATTATGTTTGGTGACCAACCCAGAAATAACACTTTGCTAGTTTTTGTTTTGGTGACAACCTAGAAATAACACTTTGCTAGTTTTTGTTTTGATGACAACCTAGAAATAACACTTTGCTAGATTATGTTTGGTGACCAACCTAGAAATAACACTTTGCTAGTTTTTGTTTTGGTGACAACCTAGAAATAACACTTTGCTAGATTATGTTTGGTGACCCACCTAGAAATAACACTCTGCTAGATTATGTTTGGTGATCAACCTAGAAATAACACTGAGTTAGTTTATGTGCTGAGGGCTCCTCAGTGAAGCAAAGAATGTCATAAGAGGCAACTAAGGAGGGTTCGGGTGAGACTGGCCACCTGATCTCATAGAAAAATACTGCTGCAAAATCCAACCAATCATAAACAAGTCTGCTTGGCTTGAGTTGGCTGAGGGCCTAGGCTTCATTTGGAGGAGCAGGAGGAAGAGGAGGCGGCGGCAGAGGAGGAGGAGGCGGCGGCAGAGGAGGAGGAGGCGGCGGCAGAGGAGGAGGATTAGAAAGAAGAAGAGGAGGAGGATTAGAAAGAGGAGGAGGAGGATTAGAAAGAAGAGGAGGAGGAAGGAAAAGAAGCAAGAAGAAGAGAAGGAAGCGGAGGAAGAAGAAGAAAAGGAGGAAGATAATGTGTATATGACATTGTGAGAATCTCAAAGTCACAACATGACTTACCTATGGATAATACCTCGCTGGTGAATATATTCTACTGCTAGTAAAACATCACGTAAGATAAACTGTATGGCTTGTTCGGGCAACCCTGAGTTGAAGTAAGCGTGGATCAGATCTCGACAGGAACCTGGGTGGATGTACAGTGATCACAGATTACACAACAGTATGCCTACACGACTACCTGCATCTGTGCAGTGAAACAAGTGGACCTTGACAGGGAGACCAAAATTTAAACACTTAATAAATTTCACATTATTCAAGAGATCTTAAAAGCATTATATGAGCTGTTACTGCACATACTAAAGCAGGAAAGCAGCAACGTAAGAGGTTATTTCAATACATAATATGGTGATCAGCATGGCCGAATGGATAAAACATTCAGTGTGCTGATGCCAAGCTAAGGGGTTCAAACCCCTACACCGGTCACATGGACTAAAATATTTACTTCCTATCCTTAACTTTGGTACATAAATTTCAAGTACCTCTGAAGTCGGAGTGGGTTCGCCTGATGGTGAGGGACACAGGCAGCAGGGAATGCTAATCCACACTCAAAACTCAGTTCAGTGCTACTAGAAATAGTGTGTATGGACTACGCTCGGGTTCAAAGTGACCGATCGCAAAAAACAATACTGGCATTTACATAAAATGATCATCATTTAGTGAGTTGAGTAGATTCAAGCCTGTGGCTCAGTACAAACGACTTCAAGAAGCATTTCTTTCAGGTTTTCTTTCCCTAGCTTTGAGTGTCTCTAGTCAACCTACAAGGCAGCAAGCAGGTGTGTGTGTCTCTTCATCTGGTCCCTACCCATTAACCTGTTCGACATGGGAGGCCCTACCAGTAGCTGCGCTGACATCGGCATAGCTCTTGGGTCATTGAAACTATTAATACTAATTGTTTGACTGTCACTTTCTGGCAAGACAGACAATATTTTTTTTTTATGTTGCATATCTCTTACAGGATGTTGCAGTCAACACCAGCATTTTTCAGCTGCAGTTGATGTACTAAGCAAGATTACGCTCAGTAGTTTGCCATTGCTTTCTGAGCGACCAGCTCACATACCCCTGTAAGTTACCAGAGCGGCGCAAACCACCGCCGATTCTCACGCAGCTGCGTTACTCACGAGAATATTCGGGATTACGGAGAAAGACGTTAACCCCTTCGCCAAGGAGACCGGCAATATTACACGTTTAATCTTAGTCAATGATATGTTCATGTCATGGAAAAGATGTGTTATAGCTTCAAGTGCCTCTCATCAGTCTCTCATATCACTGATGGGATGTTAATATGGCCAGACTTAACAAACTGAACTGGCTGACCAAGCTTAACGTGTAACAGATAGAGAAAAGGTGAATGAGGTAGAACATTATATATAACTATATGAAAGAGGTCACAATTTGTTGCTCACGTTGGAGAACTTGGTGACAACCGGCAAGATCGAGGGGACGAGAACAAGGCAAATGCAGAGAAATAAATACCTAGATGGCTTGGCCACATGGCATAGTCAAGACAGAAACACTGAGCTGATCCACGACTCTGGTGATCGAGTGAGATGGCACAACATGACCGCCCACGCTTATCGGCATGGCACATGATGATGATATGAAAAAGACAAACATCATGTAGTGACAAGCAGGGCATTGCACCTGGAATAGGCATGTGGAATGGTAAGTCCTTGGAGAGCTGATTGTCTCCAGGCATAGTTTGCTAGTGCACTTTTCCCCACCTCCGTTTGGTTTTTGAGCTTTACCGACCAGGATTTGACACTCAGTTACTGAGTTGAGTGTGAGCTGTGGCTTTTCAAAATGATTTTTTTGTTTATCCATGGTATTTGTGAAGTGCAGTTTCAGAAAATAGCGGACAGCTAGTTGCCGGAACTCCAGCAGCTGCCATATGTGATAATACGTGTGCAGGCAGTCTGCTTGTTTGAACAGCTGTTCTCTTCGACAGTGAACTGCGTGAAGAACTATTTATCGATGCTCTGACAATTTTGTCTTGTCAAAGCTACATTTTTCTTCACAAGTTTTCATGGGACAACGAGCGATTCATGTGGTTTTAGCTGACACAGAAACCCAGCAATTATGGTGGCGACCCATCGCAGTTAAGTTAGAACCGTACAACTATAACACAACAAACAGACAAGTCCTGGAAGTGGACTGGTCACAGACTAAGGAGACACTCTAACAAGGCCTAATGTGTACATACCAAAAGCCATCAGTGGCATGACTGCCCATAACTCTTGACCATTGATGAAGCTGCAATAAAATGGCAGGAGGTTGGGGTGGGACAGCTGCTGTGTCAGGATGATTTCATTCTAGAAGAGGTAACATCATATGGCGTGAATGAACTGGGATGTTCAACAACATCTCTCTCTCTCTCTTTCTTCTTTCTCTCCCCCTCAATCCCCCTTTCTCTCAACCTCCCTCCCTTCCCCTCTTTCGCTCTAATTCCATCTCTCTCCACCTCCCTCCATCACCTCTTTTGCTCTCATTCCATCTCTCTCTCTCACTGGGGCCAAAACATGATTCCTCTTGTTTGTTTCTTCTATCATCTCACTTTTCATTCCCAGCTTCACTAGCACCTCAGCTGTTGTTTCTGTGAACTGAAATCCATTCTTCTGTATATGCCACGTTTCTAAGGACTATATTAATATTTTCTGAGTGCATGCTAACTGCCCATTCTGTATATTTTTCTCAGAAACTCCTGGGAATCGTCGCTGGAACTAAGAAGTTCATGCTTTGTGTGACGCTTTCACTGGCCGACGTGCAGAAAGAGACCAAGCCATATGGGATAAAACCTGATGTGATGAAGTGGATCCTCTTGACTGTTAAGACTTATTAAGTCTTTGTAATATACAGCAGTGTTGAGATTATAAAAACACCAGGTAAAGGCAGTCCCATAACAAATATTGCTCTCACATATTCTAGGCCCTGACCAGTGAGACAGGGTGACCAGTTCATTCCCTTATCAGCTTGTCTTCCCAGAAAATTATGTAAATTGTATGGCATTTTAAGTTGGGTTGATTCCAGAGCTGTGCTGGTTGTAAATAATAATCCTGCTTCTGCTGGGAATTCTACCTTGACTACTGTCTTGGCAAGCAATAAGACTAACCTCTATATCACTGTTACTACAGAGCAAACATAAAACTTAATTACTCTCAGTTTTTAAGTTATTGTTTAACTCCTTTAAATGCCAACTAAATAACTAACTAACTAACTAACTAGCTAGCTAGCTAACTGACTAATTAACCGACTAATTGATTAATAAACAAGCTAACTAAACTAGCTAGACAAAGCCAGCCAGCCAGTCAGAAAGCCAGCCAACCTACACACACTCTCTCTCTCTCTCTCTCTCTCTCTCTCTCTCTCTCTCTCTCTCTCTCTCTCTCTCTCTCTCTCTCTCTCTCTCTCTCTCTCTCTCTCTCCATCTCTCTTCTCTCTCTCACCATCTCTCTCTCTCTCCACACCAAGCATTCAAATATTAATGTTTCAGTTTCCAAAAGAAACAAGACACAAAAAGAATGGATACAGACCTGCAAATAAGACAGCTCTCCATCCCAAATTTCCAGATTAATTCTCTTCACAGAGACCAACGTCTCTGAGGGAACATGTCTGGTTAAAGAAATGCTGGATGTGTTTGAGTGACCTTTCCCTGAGGATGATACAATTACCAGAAAAACTAGGTCAACATCCTTTCTATTCTGATTTTCAACTACCAATGAATGTTTGACATTAATGACAGTTAAACGGACTTCCTATACTTTTGTCTGGGGACTGGGATGCCCTTTGTCACCATTATTATTCTTACTGACTATTCTGGGTTATGAAGACAGTAATTACTACCACCAGAAATGGAACTCAGTGGACTATAACTAAGCAACTTGATGATTTGAACTTTGCCAACAACACTGCACTCCTGTCCAACATGTAATCAGATGCAAGATAACTAAACACACAAGATGAGAGGTTATAACAATTAGGTCTAAAGATTCATAGAGGAAAGACAAAATGACAACCCAATCTCCCTCAATGAAACCTCACTTCAAGAAGTGAACTCGTAAAAATATTTAGGTAGCATGTAAACAGAGTCATCACTGTCACATAGGAAATCAAAAACTTTTTCGTTTGTCCAAAATACATAGGACTTCCTATATTTTCGTCCTTGCCCAGAATACACAGGACTAGACTCCCTATACTTTTGCCCTTGCCCAAACTACAAAGGACTTACTAAACTTCACTCTTGCCCAGAATACATAGGACTTCCTACTCTTTCGTTCTTGCCCAGAACACATAGGACTTCCCATACTTTCATCCTTGCCCAGAACACATAGGGCTTCCCATACCTTCATCCTTGCCCAGAACACATAGGACTTCCCATACTTTCATCCTTGCCCAGAACACATAGGACTTCCCATACTTTCATCCTTGCCCAGAACACATAGGACTTCCCATACTTTCATCCTTGCCCAGAACACATAGGACTTCCCATACTTTCATCCTTGCCCAGAACACATAGGACTTCCCATACTTTCATCCTTGCCCAGAACACATAGGACTTCCCATACTTTCATCCTTGCCCAGAACACATAGGACTTCCCATACTTTCATCCTTGCCCAGAACACATAGGACTTCCCATACTTTCATCCTTGCCCAGAACACATAGGACTTCCCATACTTTCATCCTTGCCCAGAACACATAGGACTTCCCATACTTTCATCCTTGCCCAGAATACATAGGACTTCCTACTCTTTCATTCTTGTCCAGAATACATAGGACTTTCTATATTTTCGTCCTTGCCCAGAATACATAGGCACTTCCTAAATTTTTGTCTTTGCCCAGAATATATAAGACTTCCTATACTTTCATCTTTGCCCAGAATACATAGGACGTCTGCCATATCTTTCCTTATCATTGGGATTATAGAATGGCATTTGACTCGGTCTTAACACTCACCTTTGAACAGTGTGACGAATAATCAAACGACTCCAAGGAAGGAAACCGGACTCGTACTTTAATTTTGTAATGAGTGGAACAAGTAACAAAGGATGATTAACATGTGTTATTAAACTGCTCCCGAGATGTGGGCGCGGCGTTTAACTATTTAACATTTCATGAAACTCCCTGCCTTCTTCCAAATGTTCTCCTTGAGGCGTAGACCTGTCATTTCGCTGTCCTGAGTTGTATCACGTCTAGGTTTCGGATTCTGCCTTAATTATCCATTTGCCAATCGATCCCTCCTCCTGAAAAATCTATTCGCTGACGCTCGGAATAAGTCGCATACGGATCTCTGGAAGACACGTCCTCTTTTCTGAATCACCCACAGAGAAAGTCCTTTGTTGTTGTGTGACGTTGTTTACGTTACTAATCGTATCTTCTTTTCCTATTTGTCCATTTTCCGTGCATAACTGGAAAAACCCCATTCATGACTTTGGTGGAGTGTACCATCATATGGCAACGTCCTATACTTTCATCTTTGCCCAGAATACATAGGACTTCCTATACCTCGCCCTTGCCAGAATGTTAGGAATCCAACCATCCATTGTCAGAGGGGAATAAAAGTTATTTATAATTTTCACATTTTGTAAAAGTTTTTGCTCACAATAGGATTCACGGAAAAATCACTTCTCTTGTTAAGAGACAGATGCTGTATCTGAAAGCCATTCCGTCGCCTGTCATGATGAATCTTCTTGCTGCATATTAAACTATTTGACATTAATAGTTAGACATTAAAGACAACCTATCAGAGTAAACAGCTCACAATGCATGCCATCTGACATCATAGATTCACCTATGAGAGAAAACAACTCACAACATTGCATGCTGTCTGACATCAAAGATTCACCTTTGAAAGCAAACAGCTCACAGTGCATGCTATCTGATATCACAGACTCACCTGTCAAAGCAAACAGCTCACAGTGCATGCTGTCTGACATCAAAGACTCACCTATCAGAGCAAACAGCTCAAGGTGTATGCTATCTGACATCAAAGACTCACCTATCAGAGCAAACAGCTCATGGTGAATGCTGTCTGACATCAAAGACTCACCTATCAGAGCAAACAGCTCATAGAGCCTGCTGTCTGAAATCAACGACTCACCTATCAGAGCAAACAGCTCACAGTGCATGCTGTCTGACATCAAAGACTCACCTATCAGAGCAAACAGCTCACATCGCATACTGTATGACATCAAAGACTCACCTATCAGAGCAAACAGCTCACAGTGCATACTGTCTGACATCAAAGACTCACCTATCAGAGCAAACAGCTCATAGTGCATACTGTCTGGCTGGTAGATAATGCTGTCATGTGTATTCATCTTGGATGAAGACTTGCAGGTCTCTTTTTCACTGTCAGACTGTATAAATGAATAAATGAAAACAAAGATGTAAAACAAATAACTCCAGTCTGAAACCGTAATAAGCCTGTCAAGGCATATACAAGGTTTTGGCTATATGAAATGAAGTGACTAGCTCTTTTTCCTATTAACACACCTCCTTTGTACCTTTGGAATACCAGCCAAGTCACCTCTTTGTCATTAAACTACAAAGAAGAAGAGGTAAATGAGAAATGTGGATAGATAATTATTCAGAGGCCCAATTTTAGTACACCTTACTATGAGAATTGAACTGGAAGCAGACACCTTGTGCTAGTTTTCGTACAATGGTATGAGTGCCGGCCGTCCAGAAAGCAATGGCAAACTACTGAACATAAACTTGCCAAAAAATCACAAACAGCCAAAAATGCTGGGGTTGACTGTGACATCCTGTAAGGGATATGCAAGTAACTTTTTAACTCTGCGAATTGGTCAAAAAATATGGATTTAGCACCATTTACCTAATACAGCTCACGTGAAAAGTGGTCTTTTACCTTTACTTTTTACTGTGAGAAAGGAGGCTGTGGTAACACAGTGATTACCACCCTTGCCAGACAGTTAAATAGACCAGCATTCACTGCTATCTAAAAAAAACTCAGAAAAAGTCTAACAACAAAATATATCTAAGTCAGGGTAAATAACATTTTATGAATGCAAGTTAAAATTTTCAGATAAATGTTTTAAATCAAGAATCTATTAAAAGTTTTTAACATTCTATAACAAAATTAAAATCTCTAGACAAAAGCTAGCTAGGATAAAATATTGTGTTATCTACAAAAACAGAAATATCCACAGTGGTAAAATATCAAATTGCATTCATATTCTTCATCTCCTTGCTCATGCTTCTTGTCCCACAGCATGAGGTCGTGAAGAGTTTTAGAACGAGCTCCGAGTTGTGCCTCACACACTGTGCAGTTTACCACATCCTTCTGTGTCTCTGATCCATCTTCTGCTGGGGCAGTCCTAGGCTTCCTTTCCTTCAGTTGTATCTGAGTAATACTGCTGTCTCCGAACACTGGTGGTAGTCATGCTTGTGGCCCAGCCATTTATCTGTTTTTATCAACTTTAACACGTATGTTATACCAGTTTGTCTTATAATCTTTTCTTTTTCCTTTGCCTTTTCTTGCTATGTTCGACATCTTTTTCAGGTAGTGCATCTCTGTTGTTAGAATTTTGTCCTTTTTTAACCTTTGCTGCTAATGTTTAGATATGGCTGTGATAATGTGGGACGGGAAAAAGATAATGGTGAACACAGAGTTTCATTAATAAAAACAAAATTGGCAGGCTAAATATTGTTAGGTTTAAAAGATAAACTGCTGTCTATAAAAATAAACACTTACAGACAAAAGCCTGTTAAGATTAAATAGCATCTACACAAAATATGACTTGGCCTTTGCCGTCTTGATAGATGATTGATTGTAAAATGGAGTCAAATCTCTCCATAGTACACAGCGAGGGTTGAATTTAGAGACCATGTGTTGCCCATGCATCATGATCCCTTTCTCTGCCTGTCTAGTTTACTCCAGAGGAAAGGTAAAACCGGTGCATCTAGAACAAGACAAGCTGCAGAAGCTGCCGGATCAGCAAAAATTTGCTCTGTTCACTTGTAGGAACTTTCATCCTAGACCAGTTCCTGATCATGGCTTAAGGCCAAGATGGCCCTGCCAAGACATTTAGTCTTTAGGTTGCATTTCCTCAAAACAGGATAAGTAACTGCACTCCTCCACCTGGGTTTGGTGAGCACCGCCCACCATTTGCTGCTAACAGAAAACAGGTACTACTGTCTACTGTCATACAGTAGCCTCAGTCATATTTGACTAACACCTGACTAACTAGAATAAAATAGCATCTACAAAACATAAATACAGAGTGTGTTAAAATAAATGATAAAATATCTACAAAAATAGCTACAGACAAAGCCTGTTAGGCAAAAATGTTAAATATGATCTACAAAAATAACTACAGACAAAATTAAAAACTTAAAGACAGCATGTTAAGATTACAGAAAATTGTACATATAATAAATAATTTATGACAAATGTATATTAGCATGAATGGTAATTGTAATCATCATCGATTGCTATCATCATGTTTCTCTGTATCTACAAACAATCAATATATCCATTTGCTTGCTTACTTTTCTCCACGCCATGTTAAAAGGTTGTCAAGAATCCCCCCCCCCCCTCTCTCTATCTATGTCTGTTATCTTTTTTTTTTAAATAAATCTTTCTAGTTGTTACAATATGTTCCAGTTCTTCTCTCTTCATAATGTGGTCAAACAAAGCCCACTGCATCATTCTAATATTGTAATAAGTTGCCACTGTGATGTTTTCCATGAATATAAATTCCTGAATCTCTGTGCTTGCTCCATATTATTTCCATTAATTTATATGGTGCAGTATGTAATGATGCGTTTCTTTGATATTACCATTATTTCGGTCTTTTTATTATTCAAGCTGAGGCCTTCTGTAGCTCTATACCATACTGCAGTAAGCATTGTGGACAGATGCTCACCTGCCAGTCCTGAAGTCAAGGGTTTGATCTCCATCAGGGCAGAATCGAATTTGTAAAACTGACCTAGGCTCCCAGGTCGACCCAGGTACCAGGAAATTAAGTTAAGTTTGCCGGTGTAATACTGGCCACACCACCCGCTGAGTGTTGATTGACCTATATAGATATGGGTGAATCACCATATGCCCAATGCGTGTTAAAGATTTTTTTTTAACTTTCTTACTTAAGCACACTGTATATTATTTTCTGTGGTTCCTTCGGACCTGTTGCTATCAATATGGTGTCATTAGCAACATAAAAGATGTTTATATTGTGCTGGCACTGTGGTGAAGGGGTACTGGCGCAATTCTTAATCCTGCATACTGCGTTCTAAACACAGCTGCTGGCTATTTGGCAGCAGACCACTCTGCAGTGGTTTTCACACAATGGTATGAGTGCCGGCCATTCAGGAAGCAATAGCAAATGACTGAACGTAAACTTGCCAAGAAATCTAAAATAGCCTAAAAATGCTGGGGATGACTGTGACATCCTTTAAAGGATATGCAACTAACTTTATATTATGACCACCAACTGTACTCACTGCATAACAAAAATATTTTAAGAGACAGTACATATTCTTGTCTTTCACCCATTTTTATCCACTGTCACCCATTTTTATCCACTGAAATTTTCCTAAATAGTTGCCAAAATGTTATTAAGCAATTTTTTTCAAAACCAGTTAGATAGCAGATCACAAATCACCAACAAGCATTCAATTACAGACTGATTGCACAGATAAAATACAAATGAATTAACAAAATTACAACCAAACTTCAAGTAGAATCAAACTTCTACAATACAAAGAAAAAGCAGCGGCTGCAGCAGGATATAACAATATGAATTTGAAACAAATAGATATATAAAACTCCTGCGAGAAGAAACGTACTAAACAATAACATCAACAACGTTGCACATACCTTACAAGGAGATCCATCGTATCGCGAAATACAGGTGAAAATCCGAAATCAGAAGCACTCAATAAATATATAAAATGAATAATAAAATAAAATAAAATAAACTACACACAAACGCGTACAATATGGCACATAGGACTACCGACGTTTCACAGCATAGTGATAGATAGTGTAAACAATAGGGGAAGATGCCACAGTTATACCGTGGCATCCACAACCGTATTGATACCTGCCGGATGGATGCATCCCAGATTGTTGATTAGCTGGCATTCAATTTTGAGTCTGACAGGGCTATTGGAATAGCAGGGTTTTAATGCGGTGACACATACATCGTCAACTCCATTATGGTTGGAGGAATTGAAATGGTTGGGGGCAGGTTTGTCAGCGCCCTGATTGATGTCTCTGAGGTGTTCTCTAAAACGGTCAGCAAGACGTCTGCCCGTTTGGCCAATGTATTTCATGTCACATCGTTTGCAGATGATGACATAAATCAGATTCCGGGATGTACAAGTGAAAGAATCTTTCAAGGTGAAGGTGCCTCGGGGAAATGCAATCTCTGGTGTCTGAACAACGTATGGGCATGTCAGACAGTTCTTACGATGGCATTCGAATGTGCCCACAGATGTAGTAACCGTGGGGAGGCGACTATGCACAAGGTGGTCTCTGAGGCTCTGGTTACGGCGGAAAATTACTGTAGGGCCAATGGAGAATACCCCACGAGTGGTTGGATCCGATTCCAAGATAGACCAGTGTCTCAGGAAAATATGCTTGATGGCATAGGCATGTGGATGGAAGGTGAGGATAAGCTTGGGTTCATTGTTTGGAGGTCGCGTATGTTTGGCAAGGGACATTTCCCGCGAGACCTGGGTTATGCGACAGAAAGCTTTGGACAAGATGTCCTCTGGGTAGGACCGTCTGCGGAAAAAGTCCAGCATTTCATGGGCTCTCACGAGGAAGTCATTATCGTCCTGACAGATACGACGAAGGCGGAGTAGCTGGGAATATGGGATGGAATCTTTGTAGCTTTTGGGGTGGGATGAGCTGTACAGGAGGAAACCGTGAGCATCAGTAGGTTTGTAGTACACGGAGGTCGTGAGGCCTGTAGGGTTTAATTTAATAGTGGTGTCAAGGAAATTGACAGAGGTGGTGCAAATTTTTGTGGTGAATTTGAGTCAGTAAACTCAGTAAACCTGATAATTATTCACCCTGCACCGAAGACCCCACTCTCTCCTATAACTGGAAGATCCAAAACACCATCAAACAGCTCATACGTGAGGATGCCTTACCACCCAGTGCCACTTCACTTCACATCCATGACTCTGACTTGGGCAAACCCACCCTCTACATGCTGCCCAAAATACACAAACTCAAAAATCCTGGACGTCCGATAGTTTCCGCCTGCTCATGCCCGACTGAACTGATCTCAACATTTCTTGACAGGATTTTCCAACCTCTAGTTGCGAATCTCCCGTCATACATCAAGGATACAACGCATGCGTTACTTTCATTCAACTCTCTCCAACTAACTCCTGGGAACACATACAGGCTATTCCTAATGGATGTATGTTCCCTCTACACCTCCATTCCTCACGCTGATGGCCTCAGGGCGCTACAGTTCTTTCTGGATCAACGCACAGATCAAGCCATCCCTACACGCACACTTGTGAGACTCGCTGAATTGGTCCTCACCAATAATTCCTTTGAGTTCAATGGCCACTACTTTGAACAAATCAGCGGTGTCGCCATGGGCACTAAAATGGGACCCAGCTACGCATGTGTATTTATGGGACATCTGGAACACCAGATTGAACTCAGCTATGATGGTCTTCTCCCTTCTTTTTACCGACGCTACATCGATGACGGCATAGGTCTCACTGACATGTCAGAGGCTGGAACTGAACCGTTTCATTAATTATGTCAATAACTTCCATCCATCGATCAAATTCACCACAGAAATTTCCACCACCTCTGTCAATTTCCTTGACACCACTATTAAATTAAACCCTACAGGCCTCACGACCTCCGTGTACTACAAACCTACTGATGCTCACGGTTTCCTCCTGTACAGCTCATCCCACCCCAAAAGCTGCAAAGATTCCATCCCATATTCCCAGCTACTCCGCCTTCGTCGTATCTGTCAGGACGATAATGACTTCCTCGAGAGAGCCCATGAAATGCTGGACTTTTTCCGCAGACGGTCCTACCCAGAGGACATCTTGTCCAAAGCTTTCTGTCGCATAACCCAGGTCTCGCGGGAAATGTCCCTCGCCAAACATACGCGACCTCCGAACAATGAACCCAAGCTTATCCTCACCTTCCATCCACATGCCTATGCCATCAAGCATATTTTCCTGAGACACTGGTCTATCTTGGAATCGGATCCAACCACTCGTGGGGTATTCTCCAATGGCCCTAGAGTAATTTTCCGCCGTAACCAGAGCCTCAGAGACCACCTTGTGCATAGTCGCCTCCCCACGGTTACTACATCTGTGGGCACATTCGAATGCCATCATAAGAACTGTCTGACATGCCCATAAGTTGTTCAGACACCAGAGATTGCATTTCCCCGAGGCACCTTCACCTTGAAAGATTCTTTCACTTGTACATCCCGGAATCTGATTTATGTCATCATCTGCAAACGATGTGACATGAAATACATTGGCCAAACGGGCAGACGTCTTGCTGACCGTTTTAGAGAACACCTCAGAAACATCAATCAGGGCGCTGACAAACCTGTCCCCAACCATTTCAATTCCTCCAACCATAATGGAGTTGACGATGTATGTGTCACCGCATTAAAACCCTGCTATTCCAATAGCCCTGTCAGACTCAAAATTGAATGCCAGCTAATCAACAATCTGGGATGCATCCATCCGGCAGGTATCAATACGGTTGTGGACGCCACGGTATAACTGTGGCATCTTCCCCTATTGTTTACACTATCTATCACTATGCTGTCCCCCCCCCCCCACCCATATCTATACCTAACTGTCCCCACACCCTTAGATTTTCTTAGCAGACTGTTCACATATTTTTGGCTACTTTAATCTTATCTGGCAACCCACTTTTAATTTTACAGCCAAAGAGTGCCATCGCAGCTGGCCAAATCACCTTTTCTGCCCCACATGGCATAGGGACAGTTCGTGTGTGTGTTTTTTTTTCCTTGTTTCTGTGTTTGCTGTATTTCGTTGATCTGTGGTGTCCTTGACAAAGATTCTGAGAATCGAAACGTCGGTAGTCCTGTGTGCCGTATTGTACGCGTTTGTGTGTAGTTTATTTTATTTTATTTTATTATTCATTTTATATATTTATTGAGTGCTTCTGATTTCGGATTTTCACCTGTATTTCGCGATACAATGGATCTCCTTGTAAGGTATGTGCAACGTTGTTGATGTTATTGTTTAGTACGTTTCTTCTCGCAGGAGTTTTATATACCTATTTGTTTCAAATTCTACAATACAGAAACTACAAAATCAAAATCCTAACTACACTATGTTATCACTACAAAGCAAAGTTTATGATAATGGAACATTTCAGTCTCTGTAACATTTCAGTCAGGAATCAAGTCTAATACATTTGATTTTTGTACCAGCAGAAGCAACAAGATTGTTGCTAAAAACAATGGTTAACTGCTTAGTGACGCACAGGATCAAATAAGCTTCAAAAACCACATTTTAGTAAACTATGTAAAGCCAATGAAGTTGTCAATTACCTTAAGATAACTCTGAAGGATCAACTAAGTTCTGAATAGCTTTTAGTGAAGTCTGTAGAATCAAATATGTTTTGAAATACCCTTTAGTGAGGTCCATGGATCAAGTATGTTTTGATATACCTATTAGTGATGTCTACATGATCAAATGTTTTGAAATACCTCTAGGTAAACTAATAAAAAAGTAAGTTTTTAAACACCTTTTGTTGAACTAATAAAATGTAAGTTTTGAAATAACTTTAAGCAATACTGATAATTATAAAGTATCTTTTCATGAAATTTTTAGAATCAAGTAAATTTTCAGATAAATTTGATTGTGGTCCGCAGAATCACCCATATACTGAAATACCTTTTAGAACTTAGAATCAGGTATGAAAACACCTTTTTGAGTCATGCAGAAACTGCTTACTTTTAAAATATCTTTTGGCAAAGCAAAAACTACCATTCTTTGCCTCAAAATGGAGCATTATAGACTTAATAAATGCATGTATGACTTCATCAGTCTATATGTGTGAATCCAGCAATCACATTGCTGATCATAATCTGAAGGACTGCTCTCTGTACAGCAATCTAAGAAACACAAACTGTTCCGCCACGAGAACTTGCCAGACAGTACAACAGGAAATACGAAATATAATACAAGAGCCTTAGAATGTACAAGTAAATGGGAATATTCTTAAACAAGTGAATCAGTACAATTATCTCAGAATAGTCATAACATCTGATGGGAGATGCCTTGAAGAGATTAGAACAAGAATCGCCCTGGCGAAAGTAGCCTTCAGCAAGGTGAAAAACATACTGACCAATAAAAAGATGTCATTTGTAACGAGAAAAAGAGTGTTGAGGTGCTACATAGAACCTCTGCTTTTGTATGGAAGTGAAGCGTGGACAATAAGCAGACGAGCTGAAAAACCTCTCATGACTGTGGAAATGTGGTTTCTGAGGAAAATACAAAGAATACCATGGACAGACAGGAAAAACAATGACCAAGTCCTACAAAAAATAAATGAAAACTGCAAACTGATTAGAGAAATTAGACGTAGACAGTCAAAATTTTTTGGTCACATTATGAGAAGAAATAAATTGGAGAACTTAGTGACAACTGGCAAGATCGAGGGGAAGAAAACAAGGGGATGGCTTGGCCTCATTGTATGGTTGAGACAAGAACACAGAGCTGATCCACAACTCTGGTGATTGAGTGAGATGGCAAAACATGACCGCCCACATTTACTGGCATGGCACATGATAACGGCAAAGACAGCGATGGCCAAGGAGAAGAAGGTGAAGCATACAAACAATTAATCTTTGAAACACCTTGTGCTGAACCTGTAGTGCAAATACAATCTTTAAAATATTTAACTATTATAATACTGTGCACCACAAGCATTAAGAAAACCTGTGAACAGTATCACTAGAAAATCCTTGGACCAGAACCCACAGGGCAGATGAAACAGAGGGAAGCCCAAACACATGGAGAAGAGAATTAGGGACAAATATTAGTAATATGGGGAGGTCATGGGCAGACATCCAAGCAGAAAATAGGATGCCTTGGAATGTGTTGGTTGAGGGCCTAAAAATGGTAGAAGATGAGGAGGAAGAATACTCTACACCACTTCTGCTGAGGATGGGGACGGAGGGCTTATGGGAATGTCCCGAATGCTGTGATGTCGGTTCCTAAATCAATCAATCAATCAATCAATCTACACCACTTGAAGTTGCTCAAAAATTTCCCAAAATGTCCAATAATACACTTGACATGGTTTCAATAGTTCAGACCCTACAATTCAAGATAAAGAAAATTATATGCCACACATTTCATTCTAGTATTTCTAAAAGTTACTTTTGGTAATCTGTGTTTTGACTGGTGGTGGAAGTATCAATTCTATAATTCAGTCTAAAGCAGTAAACTTTTAATTATGTTGCTAACTATGACAAACTGAATCTGAAACCACCCACCATCCCCTAAGTCCTCCCACCCTAAATGAAATTCAAAAAGGTAGTTTTTGAAAGCATATGCCATGAGTTAAGTTAAGTAAACTGCTGAATGAACAAACCTTAGAAATGTCTTTCATAAAGTTTTAACTTAAACTTTAAATTACCTTTTGGTGTTTAATCAATTTAGTACAAGATACTGTTCAGTGAACTCTGTAGAATCCAGGAAACAAAACACGCCTTATGTCTAGTTTATGGTGCACCATTCTGGCACACAATGTGTACTTCTTCTTCGTTCATCCGGAGTTTTTTTTTTCGGATGTGATTGCGTTGTGCCTGTTTACAGCAGAGCTGCGTTCTTGCGCCGTTAGGCCGACACATCCGACTTCTGCGGGCATTTGTTGACCGGGTTAACCTTCCCGGGGGTTTCTTAGGACGTTTGACTCTCACTGTTGTGGTGTTATCCCCCATCCCAGCTGGTCCATATAGAACAGCCAAAGATCCTGGTCAGCCCTCAAGGGAAGGCAGGGGCAGACCGTGGGCATTCCCCGCCATCCAAGGAGGCTTCCATACTTGCAGAGCCGATACATAGCGCTCTGGTACTGGGCTCACCCAAGGAATCGTCACATCCTGCACATGGCTGCTTAGCCTCACTTCCGTATATTGGGCCTTCCGTTCACCATAGGCTGTTCTTCCGGAAACCAGAAGTATGCAGTCTGCAGATGACATCCACACAGTGAGCTTTCGATTCGGACTTTCCATGTAATGGATTTGCTATCCAAGCAATATTCCATTTCGTGCCACTAGGACACTTTTCCACCTTTTATGAAGCCCACACAGTGGGCTTTTGATTCGGACTTTCCACGTAATGGTTTTGCTATCCAAGCAATATTCCATTTCATGCCACTAGGACACTTTTCCACCTTTTATGAAGCCCACACAATGGGCTTTTGATTCAGACTTTCCACGTAATGGATTTGCTATCCAAGCAATATTCCATTTCATGCCACTAGGACACTTTTCCACCTTTTATGAAGCCCACACAATGGGCTTTTGATTCAGACTTTCCATGTAATGGATTTGCTATCCAAGCAATATTCCATTTTGTGCCACTAGGACACTTTTCCACCTTTTATGAAGCCCACACAGCGAGCTTTCGATTTGGATTTGCTATCCAAGCAATATTCCATTTCATGCCTCTGGGTCTTCATGCACCTTTAAATGTCAACCTGTATGTAGTTAAAGTAAGCTGCGGTCAACTTTAGCTTGTTGATATCCCCATAGAGCTTGTCCTCAAATGAAGCAGGTGTGGGCCAACATATCTTTCTCTGTTCTGCATACGTTGGGCAATCCTGCAGCAAATGTTTTGCTGTCATTTTACCAGTTCTACAATTACATTCATCGGTATCTCCTATCTTTAGTTTATTGAACAAGTGGTATTTCAGCCTGTTATGTCCTGTGCGGAGTCTGAAGATTGCTACTTGTTCTCTTCGGTCGAGTTTGTAATATGCATCATCCTTCTGATGGCCTGGATGCTCTGATTCCCATTTGGTTCTATAAGTGCTTTTTATCAACCTCTTTGCCTCATTATAGGTTATGTCTATGTCAGGCTGTGGTAGTCGTCCGCCCTCTTTTGCCAGTCTGTCAGCCTCTTCGTTTCCAGGTATACTGCAATGTGATGGGATCCACTGTATTACAACTTTTTTGGATTTCTGGCATAGACCATGGAGTGCTGCTCTTAGGTCAGTTAGTTCTGTGCTGTTATTGCTCTTCAGTATTGAGACAGCTGACTTTGCATCTGTGAAGATAGCTATTTGCTTCTCTTTATTTTCCTCCATCAGGAGCATTTCTGCTGCAGTTTTCAGAGCCTCTACCTCCGCTTTGAAGTTACTTGAAAATTTTCCAGTTGCCATTGAATGTGTTTTTTTCGCTCCATTTTTTAAATTTAGGAGAATTCCTCCTCCTCCATTCTCTATTGAATTTTTGGCTGATCCATCTGTATATACATGGGTCCAATTCCTGCTTGGATAATGTTCTTTTATGTAGTTTAGGGTTATTTCTATTCTTTCGGTTTCATGCTGAGTGTTCTTTTTCTCAATACCAGGAATGTTTTCTATCATCTCAGGCAGTTGCTGCTGTCTCCAAGCTGGGAACTTGTGTGCATTGTATATGGGCTTGACTGTTGATATGTTAAGTATAGGATCTGCCCTAATCCTTCGTTTTGCAGTTTCTACAAAGTTGCTACGCTTCAGTCTTCCCTTTCCAAAACCATTAAATCTGTTATACATAGGGTGGTCTGTCAATCTTCTAAATTTTTCTGCTTGTTGCTGGGCTCTGCTATCTCTTCTATCCTGCATTGGTTGTAAACAAGTGATCTTTTCTAGTTCATTAATAGGCGTTGTCTTCAGGCTTCCAGTTATGATTCGCATTCCTTGGTTTTGGACTCTACTTATTTTGTTAAAGTTTGACTTAGCTGCTGTTGCCCAAGCTGCAATGCCATATTCCAGTACTGGCCTCACCCGTCCAGTATATAACTTCTTGAGAACTTTCTCATCTGCTCCCCACGTTGTACCAGCAAGCTTTTTCATGATTGCCATTCTCTGCCTTGCTCTTGTTCGATTTTTCTCAACCTGTGTCTTCCATGTCAGGCGACGATCAAAGGTGACTCCTAGATAGTTTGGATTTTCTTCATGGCGCAATATTTTTCCATTCAATACCAGCTTAGGTTGCTGAGTTTTCTTTGAGAGGGAAAACACTGTGCATGTTGTTTTCTCCTCACTTATCTTCACTAGCCATGATTTTGACCAGTCCTCTAGCGCTAATAAAGCTTGCTGTATTCTGCTGTTAGCTGTACTAATATATTCTTCAGATGTCCATATGGCTAGGTCATCTGCAAAGGAGGATGTGTGTACTCTGGCTGGAAAATTTTCCGTGATGTCGTTTATATATGCTAGGAATAATGTTGGTGAAAGAACTCCTCCTTGGGGGACACCTTGCTCCAGCAGCATCATTTTGCTTGTTTGTCCTTGTACTTTTGTCCTGGCAGTTCTGTTCTCAAGGTAGTGGCTGATCCATTTATACATTTTTCCACAAACATGCATGTTTTGCAGTTTTACTTTCAGTCCTTCCTTCCATACTTTATCAAATGCTTTTTCTAAATCTATCCAGACTGCTAGTGTGTGCTTTTTCTCTTGGAAGGTATCCTCTATTTCCTGAGCTATATAGGTTATTTGATCTTCAGTGGATCTGTACTTTCTGAATCCTGCTTGGTGTGGTGTTAAGAGTTTGTTTTCTTCCAGATGCCATGTTAGCCTGCCATTGATAATGCGTTCCATTAATTTTCCTACACAGCTAAGTAGACTGATAGGTCGATAGCCATTTGGTTCTTCCAGGTCTTTTCCTTTCTTTGGGACTGGTATTAGTATAGCTTCTTTCCATGCCTGTGGGACTATTCCTCTCTTCCAGCTGTTATTTAGGACTGCTAGTAGTTTCTTCTTTGCCTTGGTGCCTAGTCCTATTAGCATTTCATTTGTGATTCCATCCTTTCCTGGTGATTTCTTCTTTTTTAGGGTATTCATTGCCTGTTCCATTTCTTCCATTGTTAGATTTGCCATCATATATTCTGCTGCTGTCTCTGTATTTCTATGATGTATCTGTTTGTCTTTGATTGCTTTCTTCTGTTCGGTTGTAATATCAATGTGGTTTGCATTTGCATAGTGTTCCATTAGTGCATTTGCAGCCTTTTTTCCTGTAAGCAAGGCATTTCCTTGTTTAATTGTTATTTGTTTGTTTCTAGGTCCTTCATTGTTCATGGCTTTCACTAGTTTCCATAGTTTTGTTTCCATCCCTGTCAAAATTCAGGTTTTCTGTTTTTTCCCTCCAAAAATCTCTTGTTGTTTGATTTACTGTTCTTTTATATTTTGCTGAGATGGCTTTGAGAGAGATATTCGCTTCAATTGTTTGTTCTCTCTCTGCTGTCTTCCTGGCATCTTCAACTTTGTCCTCCAAACTTTGTAGTTCTTCAGTCCAGTATGGTTTGTAATTTTTCCTCGCTCCTCTAGGAATGGACTCAGTGGCTGCCTGTATTATCGCTCTGTTTAGACTTTCCACCATTTGCTTTATGTTGCCATATCGTGCATTTGTTTTCACAATATTTGTCTGTTAGTATGGCAAATCTGTCCCAATCTGCTCGTTTGTAATTCCAGCGGGGCAAGGGCTTTTGTTCCTGTGGAACATACTCCATGTTCATTACAAGCTTGATTGGTCTGTGGTCACTACCTGCCAATTGGTCCAGCACATGGCGATCGATTTTGTGGAGGATGTCTCCTGTGCAGAAAGCTAAGTCTGGAGTAGAAGTGGTAAGCCATCTTCTGGAGTAGAAGCTCGGTGTGTCATCCGCTTTGTTGAGTAGATGGAGATTTGAGTCTATTTCCCAGTCCTCCAATTCATCTCCTCTTTTGTCAGTATCTGGGTATCCCCATCTTTCTGAACGGCTATTAAAGTCTCCGACAATAATGCAGTTTGTGTCAGTTATTTTCATGTTTGAGAGTGTAAGGTCCTTATCTGCTGGGCTATACAGATTGTAGATTCTTATTTTCACGTCCTTTATCATTATATCAACACCTATAATTTCCGTTTGGTTGTCAGAGATCACAGATACTTCGCTGCAAGGTATTGTATTTCGTGTAAGTATTAGAACTCCTCCTTTGTGTCCTTCGCGGTCGAACCGTGTGGCCTGATATCCTCTGACTGAGAATTTGTGATTGGCGTTGAGGTGTGTCTCTTGAATGCATGCCACATCTATTCTATCTTTATGAAGACGCTGTGTTAGGGAGTCTTTCTTCTTGTAAACTCCTTCGGCATTCCACTGTAGTATGTTGAGTGTCCGGGGTATTTGGTCAATAGCTCTTAACCTACTCCTCTGTGCCTTGACTCCACAGCACAGGGGAAGGTGACCACCAGTAGTCATGGGTGGACCCCCTCGAGGCAGGGGGCCCGGCACTATCGCCGCCTGATGGGACTTCACGGGATTAGCACCATAACGATTAATTTTGATTTGTGACATCATGAATTAAGTTACGTTGCACTGCTTTGTCAAGCCTGTGGCTCAGTACATCCGATTTCGACAAGCATTTATTTGGGATGCTTTCCCTAGCCTTTGACTGTCCCCAGTCTACCTACAAGGCAGCAGGTTTTACGTTGCACTGCTTTGTCAAGCCTGTGGCTGAGTACATCCGATTTCGACAAGCATTTATTTGGGGTGCTTTCCCTAGCCTTTGACTGTCCCCAGTCTACCTACAAGGCAGCAGGTTTGTGTGTCTCTTCGTCTGGTTCCTCTCCCTTGACCTGTCCGACATGGGTGGCCCTACCAGTAGCTGTGCTACCGTCGGCATAGCTCTTGGGGTCATTGGGACGCACAAGCCCCTCTACCTCGTCACGGTGGACACACAGCAGAGGGGCAATGTGTACTATTACAAGATAGTTAAGGGCCCTTAAATGCGCCTTGAGCCATCCTTAAATGCACCTTGAGCCATACTGGGAACATGGTTCTAGCCCCATAATTTTTCAGGACCAATCAAACTCCATGGATGAGGTGGTAAAACATCAGACCAGCCACTTTTACTCCCTGGGACATTTCCTGGTAAGTTAGTTAGCTACATAGCCTTTACAGGACGTCACAATTAATCCCAGCATTTTTTGGCTCTTTCCTGGCAAGTTTACGTTCAGTAGTTTGCAATTAAACTGTGTCGACCTCGAAGCCCAGGAAACGTTTTTTTAATCTGCTTGATGGGAATTCGAACACACGACCACCAGGCCGGCAGGCAAGCATGATTGGACACTGTAAACAGCCCTATTTAATTTACTTTGGTAACTTCTTTATTGAATGAGAAACTCATCAGTGAGGCCACTGCAAAAATGCTCATACAATGAGGCTCCTAAACTCCTCAAATGTATGATCTACCTAAACTTCACAAGCCCAGAATCCCGCTAGGACCAATTCTGTCCATGGTTAACTGTGCACAACACTAGATGGTGAGATGGCTTGGTGAAATTGTTAAGCCAGTGCGACAGTGCTTCGATCAAAAAATACTCAGAGATACATTAGAACTGGTGGAATTATTGGATACAATGGACATAAAAAAATTAACACATGGCATCCATGGATATAGCCTCCCTATTCACCAACATTCCATTAGATGAGACAGTAAATATAATAGGTGAACGCATTAAAGACAAACAACTAAACCTAGGCATACCAACATCTATTTTTGGAGAGGCTATTATTATTATGTACCACCAACATAAAATTCAATTTTCTCAAAAAGTCATACCACCAAATTTACAGAGTGGCCATGGGGAGTCCTCTTGGCCCTATTCTAGCGAATAAAAGAAAAGCGATCGGTGTACCACAAAAGAAACGTGGACAAGACAATACTTACAGTACATACGTGGCTTAGTATAAACCCTGTTTGACCAAGCCAGGAAAATATGCACCCAGGACACACTGACAGAGGAATATGAAACTATAAAGAATATTTACACCTTAATGGGTATTCCACTTGAATTATAAAGTGCCATCGAAACCAAAATCCAACAAAACATCAGTCCCTAAACCTGAGGTATATATCCAACTAACCTTTCGAGGGGATGGCATAATGTAACGTCTACAGGACCGGCTCATTACAGAAGTCAGCCAGACATTCAGTACGGAAACTTCAGTTATTAGATACAGAACCACACCTACTCCCGCCCCGCAGTAAAAAAGCCTGTCCCTCTGTATGCCAAATCCAACTGCATTTGTCAATTTACATGCAGGTTCCAGACTACCTACATCAGCAGAAGAGAGAGGAAGTTGAATAACAGGGTGGTCGAACACATACCCAATTGGATAGACAGAATAATAAACAAATACTCTGGGAACCTGGCCAAGCTGACACACCACAAAGCTCCTACTTCATCGATTGGACAGCACATTTTGAAAACCTGCCATGTGATTAATAGGGACAATGCGTTTTGGGCTGTTTAACACACAAAATGGTTGTATATTAAAGCTGGCAGAAGCAATCATGATTAATTTACAGATGCCGATTTTGTGCAAACAAAAGACATGATAGTCAGTTTAAAATTACCATGGTAAACAATTCAAATTACTGTGTGAATATGTGTTGTATATTTCGACTTGAAGGATTTATCTAATTACTATTGTTGAGTGATTTCTGCAGCATGTACCTGACGAGATGCAGCGAAATATGCCAGGCAATAAATTGTGTAATCTTTAGTTTGTGTCTTTGTTATTCAAATTCACTACGGGAATACATTGCTTTGAACTTCCTTATTTATTAAGAAAACTGATGCTGCACTGCACTCTGGACAAACCCACAGGTGCTCCACCACTGTCATCAGATACTGAGGGTAACCAATAGCAAAATAAAGAACTAACTCAGAATGATGAACTCAAGATCTTTGTGTGACTATCATTACAATGAATCAGACAAAAAAATACATTGAACAATACAACTGAGGCATGGTCTACACCTGAATTTTGCTTACTTATTCTCTTTGTGACAAAACTTTAAAATAACAAACGGTTCATGATGCACCTGGCTAATACCTGAACATACTCAAACAGTGGCATAGTAGTTAGTACACTTGCCTGCCAAGATAGCCTGAGTTCAATCCCCAGCCAAAAACAGGATTATTTTTTTTTCGGATCAGTATGCCTCTGTGGTTGATCCAGCCTCATACCAAATGGGCACCAGACAATTTTCAGAATTTTGGGACAGGAAGATGACAAAGAAAGGGACTGGCTACCCCACTTCATATATCTTGGCCTAGAATATGTGACAGCCTAAAATTTCATACCACAGCAGCAGTATTTACTATGGGACTACCTTTACCTGTTGTACTCAAATAACAACAGACTACAGGTAACAACACACTGGGGTCTCAACTTCTGTCCAATATTGACTTGAAACTCTCCCACTTATCATATACAGCTCTTTAACTGTTCATGTTTATCAGTTTCTAGCTTTACAAAACATATCAGTTTGGCTTTAATTTGAAAAGATCTTATGTTATAGTCACCTACCACGTGGTAGAAACTATCAGTGAGTGTGTGTAAAGAAAAAGGACCATTTCATATGCCTTGAAGCATATTGGAAACTTGAAGCTAGCCCATAATTTTACGTTAACCAGCACTCAATGGGTAATATGGTCAATCAATATCATGCCAGCCAGCTTTACTTCCATAAACAGTTCCTGCCACCCATGTTAGCTGGGTCAACCTTGGTGCCTGCCCAGAACACTGTTTAATTCACCTGGATGGGGATCCAAACACATGACCCCTGACTGGCAGGCAAGTGTGCTACCATGGCTCCATCGAGGTGTGACATGATATGCTTGCTTGTGTTCGTTGACTTGAGCTCCAACGCGAAGTCCTGTATGTCAGATGAAGGCATCCTGTTGTCCAACATCAGTGTGATGTCATACAGGACCTGAGGTTTGTGTGAGTATCTGTTGTCCCATGTCTAGCTTATTGGTGTGCAGACTGGTGGTTCCTCGCCGTACAGGCAGACACTCTCCGACTTCGGAGGAATCAGCGATCCTATTGACTTTAGCCAGGACCCCGAAGGGACCTGTTGCCCAGGATGCTCGACGAGGACGCGTCAATAGGTCTTGGCCAGTATATAACCCGGCCATGGTGCCTTGGAAACACCTTTACTAGGCCATGTGACCCCCCAAGAGGCATGTCCAATCAGGAAACAACCACTTCTCAGATGAGAACTGATCATGGACCAATGCTGGGGAACACCAGTGCACCTTTCACAACATCACTAAGGCTTTACATGAATGTTTAAGGGTATCTGGTTTCATTATTAAGCATGTTACACTGCATGGCTTCATAAACCATGTTGCCCACATCAAGCAATTTTCACAGGCATTTCTTTTGAGTTGCCCTCCTTAGCCTTTGGTTCTCCCTAGTCTAACAAGTCTGTGGTCAAGCCACTGCCTCGCTCTCTGAAGGTCGTGGGTTTGTTTTAAGAATGCTTTATTGAGATCACAAGTGCAATTTTTCCGGAGACCCTTCGGAGTCATTGCTGGTGCAACAGAGTTCATGCACTGTGTATTGCTCTAAACAGATGGCTTGCCGTTCTATGAAGAGATTGACGCAGATGGGGTAAACAACTGCAATAAAGCCAATCCTCTGGTTTTAAACCTTTAACCTCCCGGGAAGGTTAACCTGGTCAACAAATGCCCGCAGAAGTCGGATGTGTCGGCCTGACGACGCAAGAACACAGCTCTGCTGTAAACAGGCACAACGCAGTCACATCCGGAAAAAAATCCGGATGAACGCAGAAGAAAAAGAAGAAACCTTTAACCTGTTGTCCCTATTCAACCTGCAGGTCAGCAAGTTTTCGTGTCTCACTTCATTTGTTGACCTATCATACTCTGAGGAGCACACTAGTGGCTACTCTACTATCAACACAGCTCTTAAGGTCACTGGGACATTGAAGCCTCCCTCTACCACTACACTGAAAAGTGGCTAATGATATTTTTAACTTCAACAAACCTGCTGGTCCTTTGCTTTCATGAGCTTCTTTTTTGCTGGTCGCTTATCAAATGTGTTTTCACCCAGGTAGCTTTCTTTAGATGAACATGCACAACTCTGAAAGACAAAAAACACATCACACAACTTCTTCGTCTGCCCTTTAATTACCCCATTGGGGAACATACACGCTCTCAACTAAACCAAATCATGCCGTCCTATCTGTTGTTATCTCCTACAGCTCCCTCCATGTCTTCTTAATATTATCTATCTCTGTCTGTTATTCTCTTCTGGTATTTTTGTTTGTCTTGTGGGTTCCAGACAAGAGAGTATCTAGTTATACCATCCCTGGGTTTTCTCAGCGTGTGTCCTATCCAGTGGCAGCATTTTTTCCCTCATCTCTTGGTTCACTGGAATTTTTTTAGTTCTCTTCATGAGCTCTACAATGATGATTCTGTCATACAATTTTATTTCCACTTTTCAAGACACTGGTGATTATGGCTTTCTGACTGATTTAATCATTCTTTTCTTTTGGTGGTATGTAACAGGTACATCAGGTTGTTGTTCTTTCGTTCGCTGGGTACATCAGGTTGTTCTTCTATTGCTTCTTCCTTAGCTAGTCAATCAGCTATCTTGTTTCTGGGTACTCCACTGTGAAATGGTATCCAATGTATGGTCACGTTATGCTGGCTGCCTAGTTCAGAAAGTAGTGTACTGGCAATTTCCCAGACAGGAGCGCCTAAAGTACTGATTTTGCATCTGTCAATAGCACCACAGGCTGTGTACCAGCGTTGGTATTCAGTTCTGGTATTCATTCATTTTACAGGGCTGGGTCCACCTGGAAACATTTCTACTTCTGAGCCTTTCATCACCCAACAGAGCACAGGTCCTGAACCAGCTCATGCCAAGCTCCTGTAGCTTGACCTTTGACAGCATAGATATGGAATCCCCTTGCAGGTTAATGTCGCGCAATGGGATAATACAAACAATCATTAACTTAATCAGGGCAACTTATGAATATTGTTGGCTTCATGGTGAAGAGTTTACGGACGCAGCTCGTAATCCCGCATACTGTGTTCGAAACACAGTTGCAGGCAATTTGTCAGCAGACTACCTTGTGTTGGGTTTTTTTATAAAATAGTATGGGTGTCGGTCGTTCAGAAAGCAATGGCAAACTACTGAATGTAAACTTGCCAAAAGATCATCAACAGCCAAAATTTTCTGGGGTTGACTGCGACGTCTTGTAAAGGATACACAATTATCATTTTTTTTTTAAATGAAGATTAGAAATATAGAGTTCTTCATGAGGGATTTTTTTTTTGCTGTGAACTCAAGCATAGTCCATACACGCTACTTCTAGTAGTGCTGGACTGAATTTTGAGTGTGGATTAGCTTTCCCTTATCACCAGTGTCCCTCGCCATCAGGCTAACCCACTATGACTTCTGAGGTACTTGTCCCCCAAGTCAAGGACGACATCATGAGGGATAACTACATACATCTGAAACAAAAACAGGACAGACAGGGATGCCTTGTGTCACCATTATTATTTTTACTGACTATAGACTCGGTTATAAGACAATAATTACACCAGAAATGTAATTCAATGGACTAACTGCATCAGGAAATCAGTCTGCCATCCACTTGGCTGCTATCAACCACATTACTGAATAAAAGCAGCATGGCTGAGAGGTTTAGCAACCTTAAACTTATTCTTCAGACCACGGAGTAGTTAAATCGTTCCCAGCGCGTCAGATGTATTAAATGTTGACTTTCAGCACGTAAATTACTAGTACCTCTGAAGTTGCAGAAGGGTTCACCTGATAGCGAGGGACAACAGTAACAGGGACAGCTAATGCTCATGAAAAATCAGTCCAGTGCACAAACTAGTAGTAGCAAAATGTAAGTGGACTATGTTCTAGCTCAAAGTAAGCGACTGCAAAAAAATATATAGTGCTGAAAACATGTATTAGTTTATTTTAGTTTAGTTTAGTTGACGGATCAACATCACGGCACACAGGTGTAACCCATAAGTGCTCTGTTCTACTCCTAACTCAAGCCTGAGTCCAGAGAACCTAAGCTCAGTGCACGAACTCCATAGCACCGGTGAGGATCCTGAAATACTTTGAGTAGATTTTTAACTCAAAATTTTGCCCGGGCAGCGCCGTTAGGCTACTCTTTTTCGATTTCCAACTGACAAAGAATTTTTTACGTGCGCAACAATGCACACGGGTGTCCAATCTCACTACTCAGAGACCAGGGAAATTTTTTTACTAGAAGTCCATGTGAAATAATCCCAGCCCTCATCAGGGCTTGAACCCGGGACTTCCAGCAATTGAGGCTGACACCATACCTTGAGACCACTCAGCCCCCCTTGAAAGAAAAACAACATGTATTAATTAAAACATGTATTAATTTGACTATCCATGCAGACATTGGTTTTATTAAATATCACAATGTATTTACTTTCAGCCTATTAGCGTACTCACAAACAGAGACATTTGCTTCCTCAGAAGTCCCTGCCTGGGAACCGCCCCCTCTTCTGGTTTTGCTGAAACTTCATTAACCTCTGCAAGTGAAGAATTCAGTCTCAACATGAGAACAAAATCTGGCAAATGGTCCAAAAGAAACTTTATACATATCACTTAAAAAAAGGAGGGGGGGAGATCCATCACATAACTTGACAAACATCTATGCTCAGTGTTCTTTATAAGTTGGAGTCTCCGTGGCGAAGTGGTCAAGCCGTCTGCCTCGGATTCTGAAGGTTGTGGTTCAAATCCGGGCCGTGTCCTTCAGTTCACGAGTGCATTTATTTCTGAGACTCCTGTGGGTCGTTGCTGGAGCTACGGAGTTCGTGCTCTGTGTGACGCTTTCCCCACTGTGGAAAGAGACTGAGCCATATGCGATAACAACCCAGTGCAATGAAGTCGACCCTGTCGACTTTTAAGCGACTTTTTAAAAGTTCTTTAAAAGTTAACTCCTGACTGCCTTTTGTGTCACTCTGCCAACCCATCCAGCATTTTCTCCCTCTGTCAACAATGCCTTAACACCAGTCTTTCTACTTGACAATCATCTGAGCTCAAGTGTTCTTTGTAAGTTGACTCATAAAGAACTTTAAAAAAGTCGTTTAAAAGTCGACAGGGTCAACTTCATTGCACCGGGTTGTTATCCTATTTGGCTCAGTCTCTTTCCGCAGTGCGGAAAGCGTTGCACAAAGCACGAACTCCGTAGCTCTAGCAACAACCCACGGGAGTCTCAGAAATAAATGCACTCATGAACCGAAGGACACGGCCCGGATTTGAACCCACAACCTTCGCACTGACACTGAACCCGGATTTGAACCCACAACCTTTGCACTGATCTGCGCATTGACACAAAACAGTGCCATGATACTAGGCTGTCAATAATCTTATCTTGCTGTCTTTCTCTATCTTTCTTTCCATAAATCTTTCAAGTTGTCACATGTTCCAATATTATTCTTCTCACAACGTAGCTATAAAATGTCACCTACATCTTCTGATAATTGTCATAAGTTGCTTTTGTGTCTTAGCTTTTGTTAAAACATTTAGATTACTCATTTTATAGTTTCATGAATTTTCAGCTTTCTTCTGCAAAACCACATCTTTGAGGGATTTTTTTTTTTGTTGGCATGTTTACTAAATGTACAGGATTCACAGCCATTATTAAAACTGGTTCTTCTTCTTCTTCTTCTTCGTTTATCCAGTTTTTTTTTTTTTTTTTAGATGTGATTGCGTTGTGCCTGTTTACAGCAAAGCTGCGTTCTTGCGCCGTTAGGCCGACACATCCGACTTCTGCGGGCATTTGTTGACCGGGTTAACCATCCCGGAAAAACTGGTTCTATGTAACATACAAGAGCCTTCACTGAAAATATACACAACATACTACAGGTTTATGCCTGTGTTTTACTAAAGCCCATAAGGGAAGCAAAGAATAACTGGCACCATGTCATCTAGACAGACAATAGTTTGCAAAATGGAGTTATACCTCTCCATAACACAAAGCCTGCGCTGAATTTAAACTATGTGTTGCTCATGTAGCATGATCCCTCTCTTGGCCTGCCTAGTTTACTCCAGAGGAAAGGTAACACCAATATGTCTGGAACAAGACAAGCTGCAGAAGCTGCTGGATCAGCAAATCAATGCTCTGTCCTCATGTGGAACTTCCATCCTAAACCAGTTGCCAACCAAGGAATAGTGCCTGGTCTGCCCTGCTATGACATTTAGTCTCTAGGTTACGTTTTCTTGCACTAGGGTGAGGCTTGCACCCTCCCACTTGTGCTCCACTACCGAAAGCCATTGGCACAATGTGGGGTGTCAGGTTTGGTCACTAATATAAAGCAGGTAGTACCGGCTACTGTCATATGTAAGCCTGGTCATATCTAAGACCTGACCATAAGGGAAGCCAAGAACAGTAACAATGTAACCTACCATGCGTCATAAGAGGCAACTAAGATTGACGTGAGACTGACTACCTCGCCCCAGAAAACTTTAGTGGCAAAATCTGATCAACCATTAACAAGTCTACAAAGAGGTTGGAATGAGTTGGTTGAAGGCCTGTTCTCCACTGGGAAACAAAAGGCAAAAGAAGAAACTATGGAATTTAGCCTGTAATGTCGCTTGGTTGCTATATGATTCTGTATGATTTATTCACAAAGTGGAGTTTAGGAATCTGCATGCTTGTCAACACCGATGAGAATTAGTTACCCACAAGAACTAGAGGCCCTTCAGGGATGCTTTGGTTATGTCACTACTATTCTTTACCACTACATATCTGATTGATTAAAAAGATGGAGAGCTGTTAATGTTATCATATATAATGTTAATGCTTATATTAAAAACTCATTGTCCATTCAAACAATGAATATAATGTTTTACATATCTGCCTAACTGTCAATATCTAAATGAAGTTTTTTATTGTTGCCTGATCTGCTTTGGTTAACCTTCACTTTAGAATGGTGGAGTCATACAGCTATTTGGGTAGCAATGTGGACAGGGATTGGGGGGGGGGGGGGCAGTTTGAGATAAAATGGGAAAACAATAGACAGAAGATCTTTCATAGCACCCGGAAATTTGTGGAAGTCAGAAGACATTAAAACTAGTACCAAACTGTGCCAAAGCTCTAATCTTAAATCAGTACTGTATTGTATGGATCAAGACGATGGAGAACAACTAAAACAATGGGGATGCAGAGGTGTTTCCAAGGCACCAGGGCCGGGTTATATACTGGCCAAGACCTATTGACGCGTCCTCGCCGAGCGTCCTGGGCAACAGGTCCCTTCGGGGTCCTGGCTGAAGTCAATAGGATCGCCGATTCCTCCGAAGTCGGAGAGTGTCTGCCTGTATGGCGAGGAACCACCAGTCTGCACACCAATAAGTCAGACATGGGACAACGGATACTCATGCAAACCTCAGGTCCTGTATGACATCACACTGATGCTGGACAACAGGATGCCTTCATCCGACATACAGGACTTTGCATTGGAGCTCAAGCCAACGAACACAAGCAAGCAAGCAAGCAACTAAAACAATTGCAAAAACATTCATACTGGTGCCTGGACAAAACAGAAGTGAAATGATGATGCAGAGCTTAGGGGGGAGTTCTACGGATTCCAGTTGGTGATGGATAGGACACATACTGAGAGAACCTGATAATGGTGTAGTTATAGGGTTCTTTCTCTGAGACCCGTGGGGTAAATGAAATCAAATGGAGGAACGCGTGAAAGCACATACATACATACAGCAGAAGGTATGCTATGGGGAGGACGTGCCGGGAGTTGTTAAGTAGAGAGATTCAGATTGGCAAGAGACAGATGGCCTTAACGTGAAGGGGTTGATGCCCTATGCTCCAGTGAGAGATAAAGGCAGGAGAAGAAGATATAATGTCATAATAACTAACACAAGTTAAGCAAACTCAACCGGTCTCCCTAAGTCTACAATTTTTTTTCATGGGCAGTCGCTGGTCTAAAAAATGTGTAACTTTCGTTCGTTACCTGGTCATCATGTTTTAAGACCAAGCTACTGATCACAAGTCAACGCAGAAGAAACTTCTAAAGGCCGTATCGTCTCGGAAGCCTTCTAATTACACACAATATACAAATCAGCTTGACGTGAACGTATCAGCGAGATGTGAAACATGTATAAAACAAATTGTACAGATGTGAGCTTGCCTCTCTCTAACATTGATTGCCTGTCTTACTGCCGTCTGTAGAGCGGCCAATCAAAATTTCTTCCGCCGGAAAACATGCACGGATGAAACTTGTTCAACAGCCTGCCCAAAGACACCGGCAATTTTCTAATTTATTAACATAAAATGAAACATGACAAGAGAGTAGTTTCTCATGCCTGAAATATTGTTGAATTAACATAAAATCGATCAATAATATATATGCATTTGTGTATGAACGATTTTTTTCTTTTTCTTCGTGAAAATTGCACTCATGCATGCTCTGTACGATGTAGCCCGAGGAACGAACCCGCGACCTTTAGAACACGACGCAGACGCCTTAGCCATGGATACCCCCTTCTTCGTCTTCTTATTCGCCCTGAAAAGAACTTTGGCTACGTTGTATATTTACAGCAAAGCTGCAATACTTAACGAATTTCAAGCGACACATCCGACTTTAGCACAATCCAAGGCAGGTTTATCTCCCTCGTCGAAGTTTATGGCCAAGACCACCAGTTGGAGGTAAAGTGGGGTCGTCTATGGTTCGCTTACGCGGACTCTGGTAGTCAACAACAAGCTATAAGTACGTGATAGCATTCATTTCTGTTCTGTGTCTTCGCTCGCTGTGAACTCAAGCGTACGCCGTTCACGCGCTACTGTATACTCCTAGTGCACTGGACTGGTTTTTGCGTGTGGATTAGCTTTCCCTATTACCAGTGTCCCTCGCCATCAGTTAGGCGAACCCACTACAGCTTCTGGGGTACTTGTAATTTACGTCCCCAAGTCAAGGACGAGAAGTCAACATTTTAGTCCAACTGACCCGTGAAGAGGTTGAACCCACTACATCGGCTTCAGCACACCGGGTGTTTGAGAACGAGGATTCTTATCCATTCAGCCATGCTGACTTCCGTTGGCCCTTATAACATTTAAAGTATTACCAGAATAGAGTATACTATACTATAATAAAGTATACCAGAATGCGATCGGCGTTGCCAGTAGTGGGTTGTGCTCAATATTTAAATTTCAAATCCCGAAACAACCACATAATCAATTTAAAGTATTTCCTAAATAAATATGACTACAAATATTGCAATACGGAGATGTCCTCTCATAACCCTTTAAATAACTTCCATAATAGACCAAGAACATTAAGTGGCAGGCAATTGGTTGATGACCATCGGAGTACATAACAATAATAACATCAATAATACAAGATATGGAGGTGGTAAAGTATTGATTGCAGACAATGAAAAGGATCTGCAGTATTTGGTGGGATGCTGTTATTGTTTACAGTGAGCAACAACGTTTATAATTAAATTACCAGAAATCATACATTATGGTAATCTCCAAGAAGTAAATAAAATTACTAACTTAACATTCAAGTACGTGAACAAATGCTTAAACAGGTGAATCGACACAATTATCTTTGAACAGGTGTAACATCTGACCGAAGATCCCTTGTGCAAGTTACATAATTGTACGGAATTGCCATGCAAAAGTAACCTCTTGCAAGGTGGAAAATATACTCACCACTATAAAGCTGTCAATAGAAGCAAGAAAGAGTATTAATTGATAGGGTGCCATTGAATGATAGGGGGGATTCCTGTGTACACTTTTTACCAGTCGGGAACACTTCTCGTCTTCCCTCATGGACTAGATTGCTCTGTACACTTATAATAAAAGGCTCATTGCTTTATACACTTTTTCTAGGTGGGGAAAATACTTCGACTGCTATAATGGCTCTGTACACTTTTTCTAGGACTGACAAAATTTGCACTCATGGTACTTTGGAGACCTGTGTACACTTTTTATTGATGGAAATGTTTTCCTCGACTGGCTCTCCCCGTCTGTCTTAAACGGTGTACAGCTGCCATGTGTTTATATACATTAGTCTCCCCTAAGAAATTCCCTTTAACTTGATATATAATACAACATGTCTGTAAACATATTAACAACTTTTAAGTTGTTGGATAGGCCTTAGGTTCATACCAGAATACGATCAGCGTTGCCAGTAGTGGGTTGTGCTCAATATTTAAATCTCAAATCCCGAAACAACCAAATAAATCAACTTTTAAGTTAACTGTGACACACACCTACTTCCCATTTTCCACCATACATTTTTGTTGGTCCAAACCAACATTTTGTTTGGCACTGAAATCCGATAAAATGCTATAAACACCATATTATTGTCTTTACTTCTCACCTGGGCAATAAACAGACAAGTTGAGAAACAAGTAATGGCAGTTCGGCTTCTTTAAAAAATACAAAGAATACAGGAACGGTCAACAACAACAACAAACGAATGAGACAACTCTTCGAGAAAAATGATAACCGTAAATTAATTAGAACAGTTAGACGTAGACAGTGTAGATTTGTTGGCACATGATGATGATAAATAAATTAGAAAACTTGGTGAAAACCGCCAAATTTAGTTAAAAACGAATACAGAGAAGACATAGGGGTAAAAATAAGGATTGCTTTGCCACATGGCATAATCGGAACAAGAACAAACATTGGATTCAAGACTGGTGGTCAAGAGAGATAACAACCCTAGCCGCACATGCGGTCTATGGACAAGGCATGTGGTGAAGGTTGGCTTATGCATGTTGAAGACATAGAGGAAGGGAAATTTATTAATTTACCTTCCACCTCTGAAGTTGGAGTGGGTTTACCTGATGGCGAGGGACACTGGTAATAGGGAAAGATAGTGCAAGCGCAAAAATCTGTCCAGTGCACCAGAAGTAGTAGGCGTGTATGGACTACACTTGAGATCAAAGCCGTCGAGTGCCCAAAAAAATGGCTTGTCTCTTTTTCTTATAATCCCTGCCGTGTGGCGTTGGTGAACATGTCTGTCCACAACCATCCGTTTTGTCTGCCGCCAATCATGTCCTGTATGACATGGTGCTAAACCGCCTTGCAGCTTCTCTCTTGGTTCCTCCATCCCCCTGCCTCTTTTTCCCTCCAACCTTGCCGTTATGGCGACTTAGTCACCCTTGTGTTGCCGGGGCCCACAAGGGAAGCAAAGAATAACAACACTGCAGCCTACCCCGCATGTCGTAAGAGGCGACTAAGGAGGCTTGATGGTTCCGTCGCCCTGCTATTGAGTGAGTTCGTGGCGCGACACTGTGAGCTGTGAGTTTCGTGTGAAATGCTTTTGAATCTGCCCGAGGTTTTTTGGAACGTGACTGCATGTTCGGAGCTATGGCAGATGGCTATGTCCCAGAGTTGACCGGTTCTTGCCTTATGCAGAAATGCGTGGCTGCTGGGCTTCTGTTTGACTGCCACTACCATCGACGATGCTGCATTTTCGTGGACTGTGTGGGTGAACATCTAGGAAACATCCAGTTGGGAAAATGACTGCCGATTCCATCAGAAATGAACTGGGTGTTTTGTGGGGGGACTATTGTGCTGACATTCTGGCGGCGGCATTATGCACAGTGTATCTGTGCGGGCTGTTGTTTGTCGAGACTCCTGTCTTTTCCATTTTTCACATTGGGCAGTGGGGGGCATTTTGTGTGATATTCACTGGCACAGGAACGGAGCATAATGGGGATGACCCATTGCTGTGAAGTTGGAACTGCGACTAACTAACTAACTAACTCAAGCTTTCCCCTTCTCATGACATGCCTAAAAAACATGTACTGTCTTCTTCTTATGCGAGCAACCAGTTCTCTTTATGAATTCACTTCTTTCATTGCTCTTTATATCCTCCCATGTTGTTCTCATAATTCTTCTATAAAACCCCTCCTCGGCAGTCTCCACATTATTTCTCACTTGTCTGCTAATTGTAAATGATTCGCATCCAGTCAGGATTGACTCAATATGATCTATGCTTTGTTAAAAGACATTGTTGACTTAACTTTTTGACACCTTTAAATAGCTTTCCATGTCCCTTGTTCTGAGTGCAGGTGATTGATAGACCTGGCTAGTGTTGACATTTTTAGAATTTCTACAGGTCATGTGTCTAAGTACGTTGAGTTCAGTTGAGTTGAGCTGAATCAAGAACCGACATTATTACTCTCGGGGCATTCCCATAAGCGCTCAGTCTTAATCTTCAACAGCCAGCGAAGAGTTTCAATACTAATAATGCCCGTTGCAAACTGAATATATGTCCGTCTTGCTTTACCTCTGTGACGACTGCCGACCAGATCCTCTGACAACCCTTTGCTGTCGCATTCTCTCTAGACCTGATAGTCTGTCTGTTCTTCTCCATTATTCACGTGTCCTCACTGCCTTATTATGCATCCAATCACCACTCAATGATGCGGTACCAGCCAATCAGTCTGCCTGTTCATTTCCAACCACATCAAAGTGTCCTGGAGAAAAGATCCAGCGGATACTCATAACCCGCGACCTTTGAATTGATGCACGCCATTCCACACGAAGCATGCCAGTCTTCACCTTTGTCAGCATGTTTTTTTAATCAGTTTGTTCTCCAACCAGTGGAAAACTGCAGTAACCGCCTCCACCTCCATTCTCAGACTTGAGGTTGTGGTGTCATATGCCAAGCTCTCCTTTACTTAACATTGGCCATTTGCTTTTACTATGAACCCCCAGGCACTTTTTTCTTTGGCCTCTTAAAACCGAGCCATCGTTATAGAATAACTATAGATAAGCTCATCGCCAGGACGAGAATAGCCATGAATTCATTTTGAATGTCTAATTCCGTAGTGCTGCTGGCCATTCCTTACACTCACGGACCACCCAGGTCCGAATTTATATTCGGCACTCTTACTCACTTCTTGCCCCAGCCAATCTTTTCAAGTGTGCACACTTCTCCGATGGTATATTTTGCCTGAGTCATCTATGATCTTCCTCTTAACAACCTGTAGCCATTGACTGCATCCTGGAAATCATGCAGGAGATGTTCCTTGTCCGCAACTAGCTTGAGGTATGACTTTGACTGAAATACCTAGGGTCTGTCTGCAATGGTAGGCAGCGCCGGGGCGTATCGTATACACACTATTACTCTCATGTCTTCATTTTGTATGCACTATAGTTTCACTGGCTGACTCTTTGAGACAGTGAGCATTCCTAGTCCATACTCTACCACTCAATTGCTGAACAAGTTTAAACATCATTTTCTGCTCCATATCCTAGCCCCATCGAGCCCTGATACAAGGGGAAGGTGTCATGCGTTTGTGGGACCAGGTGGAGAAAGCGGGGGAACAAATTGAGAACCTGTATGTGGAAGAATGAGATTGCGGGGTATCGGTAGGGGTTCTGGAAGAATCTAAAAATTGAGAGGGAAGACCAGGAGAACTTTAAATCAGATAGCAATGGGAACGATTAGTAGTATGACTCTTCGCTGGCTGTTGAACGAGGGGACGGAGCACATATGGGAATGTCCTGAGTGCGATCAATGTCGATTCTTAACTCAACTCAACTTATCTCAATACATTGTTGATATCTTCCAGCTGTATATCTTAACAGTGGGTATCTTTATTGGTACCTGATAGATCCTCTCTAACTGAGTCTCTGGTGTCCCCACCATTTTGATATGTCTGTACTCTAAATCGCTGAAGGCTCTTTGTCTGTTGTCATTGGCGAAAAGCCATCTCTGTATATTGTAACCACTGTGGCATGACGATCTTTCCTTTGCATCTGTCTGTGCAATTTCCAGAACTTTCCCAGTGTCTTATCGTCTCTAATCTCATCCATAAAGTTCTTTTGGACTCTGCTGCACAGCGTTTGAATTCCTCCACCGTATCTTTCTTTTCTTTCGAAACTTTTGGAGGCTGCACGTAAATATGTTTGCTAGTTACACTGCATGCCCATTGCCTGAGGCGTGACAGAAGGGTGTTTTTCCTTTCATTTTTAAAGGGCCTAAGTGCTCTCACAGCCTTGGTATTATTGTACTTAGCAATCAATACTGAACAGGGTAGATGGTCACCCCCATGATCACACAGGACAGCCCAATTTACATTTAAAACATCCGATTGGATAACAAACAAATTCCAGGTAAATGGCCGTTTCTGCATCACCAGCCCTCATTCCCATTTTCGTTGGCCTCCCATCGTTAAGGCAGACTACTTCTGAATCCACCATGTCTTCTGCAAGAGTATTTCCTTGTCGGTTTCCCCCCAATATTGTCCCGCTCTAAGTACATGTGTTCCTTTAACGAGGCGCTGTCGGCTTTAGAGGTCTCAGTTTCATTATTTTCGCGTGCCCATAATTGTTATTGTTATGTTGTCTGGGACGGTCTCATTACCAGTGATCTCGCAGACCTGACACAGAAAGAATGCAGCTATCTGAAGAACCATGCCCTAAAACATATTGAAAACTGTTGATGTAGTAAAGCGTAACGTCTGCCGCTCGTTGTTTGTTTTTGGGGTGATTCATTCAATGCTTCAAGCTAGGGCTTGTCTATATCCAGACTATGGCTTGAAACTGATACTCTGTGACAAAGTAACACTTTCAGGTATTCGATAAGTTCATACTCCCAGACAGATATCATTCGGGTGAGCAGTGTTGGTTCAAGTGAGGTTCAACCATTTCCATACTACGTGGCGATTGTTGAGATGGGTCTAGGCACACGTGTATTCCTTGGGAGATGTGATGAATTTAAATATTGAGCACAACCCACTACTGGCAACGCCGATCACATTCTGATATGAACCTAAGGCCTATCCACGTCAATATGGAAGCACTATACTCGAGTTTCGCCCTCATTTGAGCTCGTCAGTAGTGCATATCCCTGACCGGATCCGGAAACAGTCCCGGATCACGCGTGTGAAGCGGGTGTGTAACCACGCGGCACACACTGGACACACCAAATTATCACAACAGAATATCACAACGCTACCCATCGTAGGCTATGCTCAAGATTGCCCAATCGCCGCGACCGACGTCCGTCAATCGATGGGACCCGAACGATCAGGACTTCTCACTGGCAAGGAACACCAGGCCTCCTAAATCCAGTGAGCAATAATCAATTGATTATGTGGTTGTTTCGGGATTTGAAATTTAAATATTGAGCACAACCCACTACTGGCAACGCCGATCACATTCTGATATGAACCTAAGGCCTATCCACGTCAATATGGAAGCACTATACTCGAGTTTCGCCCTCATTTGAGCTCGTCAGTAGTGCATATCCCTGACCGGATCCGGAAACAGTCCCGGATCACGCGTGTGAAGCGGGTGTGTAACCACGCGGCACACACTGGACACACCAAATTATCACAACAGAATATCACAACGCTACCCATCGTAGGCTATGCTCAAGATTGCCCAATCGCCGCGACCGACGTCCGTCAATCGATGGGACCCGAACGATCAGGACTTCTCACTGGCAAGGAACACCAGGCCTCCTAAATCCAGTGAGCAATAATCAATTGATTATGTGGTTGTTTCGGGATTTGAAATTTAAATATTGAGCACAACCCACTACTGGCAACGCCGATCACATTCTGATATGAACCTAAGGCCTATCCACGTCAATATGGAAGCACTATACTCGAGTTTCGCCCTCATTTGAGCTCGTCAGTAGTGCATATCCCTGACCGGATCCGGAAACAGTCCCGGATCACGCGTGTGAAGCGGGTGTGTAACCACGCGGCACACACTGGACACACCAAATTATCACAACAGAATATCACAACGCTACCCATCGTAGGCTATGCTCAAGATTGCCCAATCGCCGCGACCGACGTCCGTCAATCGATGGGACCCGAACGATCAGGACTTCTCACTGGCAAGGAACACCAGGCCTCCTAAATCCAGTGAGCAATAATCAATTGATTATGTGGTTGTTTCGGGATTTGAAATTTAAATATTGAGCACAACCCACTACTGGCAACGCCGATCACATTCTGATATGAACCTAAGGCCTATCCACGTCAATATGGAAGCACTATACTCGAGTTTCGCCCTCATTTGAGCTCGTCAGTAGTGCATATCCCTGACCGGATCCGGAAACAGTCCCGGATCACGCGTGTGAAGCGGGTGTGTAACCACGCGGCACACACTGGACACACCAAATTATCACAACAGAATATCACAACGCTACCCATCGTAGGCTATGCTCAAGATTGCCCAATCGCCGCGACCGACGTCCGTCAATCGATGGGACCCGAACGATCAGGACTTCTCACTGGCAAGGAACACCAGGCCTCCTAAATCCAGTGAGCAATAATCAATTGATTATGTGGTTGTTTCGGGATTTGAAATTTAAATATTGAGCACAACCCACTACTGGCAACGCCGATCACATTCTGGATATGAACCTAAGGCCTATCCACGTCAATATGGAAGCACTATACTCGAGTTTCGCTCTCATTTGAGCTCGTCAGTAGTGCATATCCCTGACCGGATCCGGAAACAGTCCCGGATCACTCGTGTGAAGCGGGTGTGTAACCACGCGGCACACACTGGACACACCAAATTATCACAACAGAATATCACAACGCTACCCATCGTAGGCTATGCTCAAGATTGCCCAATCGCCGCGACCGACGTCCCCAACCAACGGCCCCGGATCACCGGTTAAAGGGGGGGGAAACCAGGGGCCAAATGGAACCCCAAAATTACCCAAAGTTTCCCGTACCCTCGTAGGCTATCTAAGTTTCCCAACCCCCGGACCGCGTGTAACGTGGGACCCAACGCGGCCCACTGGAAAACACCATTAAAATCCAAGAAAAATCAAGAATGGGGTTTTTTTTCGGGTTTTAAATTTTTTGACACCCCATATGGAACGCCGACCCATTTGGTATGAACCAAGGCCACCAGTCAATATGGAACCAACTCAGTTTCCCCTCAGACCCGGGTTCAACCCCTGACCATAAACATGGATAGGGGGGCGGGTTGAAAAAATGGACAAAAAAATTATCCAACGAAATCAAAACGTAACAGGCTATCCAAAGATTGAACCCCCACCGATCCGCTCATGGGACCCGAAGTAGGATTCCACGGCGGAACACCGGCCCCTAAACCGTGGTAAAAAGAAGGGGGCATTTAAAAAATTTTACCAACCCACTAGGCAAGCCGATCCATTGGGGAAAACCAAGGCCTTTCCCATCTTTGGAAACACATCCGATTTCCCCCAGACCCGGGTTCAACCCCTGACCATAAACATGGATAGGTGTGGGTTTGAAAAAATGGAACAAAAAATTATCCAACGAAATCAAAACGTAACAGGCTATCTAAAATTTGAACCCCCACCGATCCGCTCATGGGACCCGAAGTAGGATTCTCACGGCGGAAAACCCCGGGTCCAAATCCGGGGAAAAAACTTGTTAGGGGCTTTTTGAAAAAAATTTACAAAACCCCATATCAACGCCATCGACTGGTAAAACCAAGGCCACCCGTCAATATGGAACCAACTCAGTTTCCCCTCAGACCCGGGTTCAACCCCTGACCATAAACATGGATAGGGTTGGGGGGTTTTGAAAAAATGGACAAAAAAATTATCCAACGAAATCAAAACGTACCCTTAGGCTATCTAAAATTTGAACCCCCACCGATCCGCTCATGGGACCCGAAGTAGGATTCCACGGCGGAACACCGGCCCCTAAACCGTGGTAAAAAGAAGGGGGCATTTAAAAAATTTTACCAACCCACTAGGCAAGCCAGATTCATGCCAACCACCAGTCAATAGGGAAACACATCCGATTTCCCCCAGACCCGGGTTCAACCCCTGACCATAAACATGGATAGGGGGGCGGGTTGAAAAAATGGACAAAAAAATTATCCAACGAAATCAAAACGTCCCCACAGGCTATCTAAAATTTGAACCCCCACCGATCCGCTCATGGGACCCGAAGTAGGATTCCACGGCGGAAAACCCCGGGTCCAAATCCGGGGAAAAAAATTTTAAGGGGCTTTTTGAAAAAAATTTACAAAACCCCATATCAACGCCATCGACTGTAAAACCAAGGCCACCAGTCAATATGGAACCAACTCAGTTTCCCCTCAGACCCGGGTTCAACCCCTGACCATAAACATGGATAGGGGGGCGGGTTGAAAGGGCACAACACACCCAAAATCAAAACGAATACCAAGCTACCCACGTATATGAAGTTTCCCCAAATCCCCCCCGGACCCCGTAAATGGGGGACCCAAACGATCGGACCCATCGGAAACCCCCCTTAAACCGTGGTAAAAAGAAGGGGGCATTTAAAAAATTTTCACAACCCCCCACTGGCAAGCCCCAAATTCAATGCCGGCCACCCCGTCAATATGGAACCAACTCAGTTTCCCCTCAGACCCGGGTTCAACCCCTGACATAAACATGGATAGGGGGGCGGGTTGAAAAAATGGACAAAAAAATTATCCAACGAAATCAAAACGTAACAGGCTATCTAAAATTTGAACCCCCACCGATCCGCTCATGGGACCCGAAGATCAATTCTACGGCGGAACACCGGCCCCTAAACCGTGGTAAAAAGAAGGGGGCATTTAAAAAATATACCAACCCCTAGGCAAGCCAGATTCATGCCGGCCACCCCGTCAATATGGAACCAACTCAGTTTCCCCTCAGACCCGGGTTCAACCCCTGACCATAAACATGGATAGGGGGGCGGGTTGAAAAAATGGACAAAAAAATTATCCAACGAAATCAAAACGTAACAGGCTATCTAAAATTTGAACCCCCACCGATCCGCTCATGGGACCCGAAGTAGGATTCCACGGCGGAACACCGGCCCCTAAACCGTGGTAAAAAGAAGGGGGCATTTAAAAAATTTTCAAAACCCCACTACTGGCAACGCCGATCCATTCGGGTAGAACCTAAGGCCTATCCACGTCAATATGGAAGCACTATACTCGAGTTTCGCCCTCATTTGAGCTCGTCAGTAGTGCATATCCCTGCCCGGATCCGGAAACAGTCCCGGATCACGCGTGTGAAGCGGGTGTGTAACCACGCGGCACACACTGGACACACCAAA